>JAECUM010006252.1:0-128903 GCA_016617855.1 Megalonaias nervosa
TTTTTTTTGTTTTTTTTTACATTTGTGGTAGTGGAGTGATGCTGCCTTCCATGCATGCGTCAGAAATTTAAAGAAAGGGTTAATCGACAATAGAGACACAGGTGTTCTGGTCTGATGACAGGGATTACTACAGAAAATGTGAATGTTCTGAAGGATTTAATTCTGAGTGAAAAGAAGAGGAATTTTACTTACCATCCAATACAAATATCAGGCTACGTAAATATATTAATTACTAGTGAGTGGCCGAAAATCCGATGAAAGATAGATTATGAGATAATGCCCTGTAACGTTGATCGCCGCTACCAGAAATGTAAATTTGAAAAAAAAAGTGGATATCTCAAAACATACAGTACACATGCTAGATGTCAACATAAGCGGATTATGATATAACAATGCACTGTTAAGATAGTTTGTCAATATGGACAAAGAATTTGTTTATGTAACAATAGATAAATTTGAGTGCATTTTATATCAACTTTACGGCTTTCATTCATGGGGCCTCTGAATCTCTCCACTCCAAACCAATGGTTGTATATACAAGTTTAAACAGCTAACAATGTCGCCAATAAAAAAAAAATCGCCAGATGGTATATTTTGCCTCCAATAAGGGGAAAAAATTGCAATTTGCGACATTGGTGAAGCCCTGCGCGATTCCTGAATAAATTTTTACACGTTAATTGTACTTTTAAGAAGAAAACACTATCTTTTCGTGCATGAGAAAATTGCATATAAAATTTCAGTAGCCAAGCCACGATCGTCTTGTAATATTCATACACGATCTCTTCCCTAAAATGATAATAAACTTTTTGGGGTTTTTTTTTGTACTTTTAAGAAAGAATTTTTTTTTCGTGTACGAGAAAAATATATGTATATGAAATTTCGGGAGCCACACCACAACCGTGTTATATCCGAATTCGTGTTATAACGGAGCGTGCTATAGCGGGGTCACACTGTATCTGTGTTCATATTCTAAACAATGTTTATTCAGTATAGTATAATTAGTCTCTAAAAAACATGTATTTGAGTAACCTGTATGCACGTAAAAAGTATGAAGCAAAGCTTCATAGGTTTGTATATTGATGTAAATAATATTGTTGTTCCACTGCTGTGTACATGTTGATGAACACGGTATACAGTATTTCACATTTTTGATTTGGAGAGATCCCTCCAAGCCTATGTCATAATGACTACTCTTCTCTACTAAAAGTTTGAGTTGTTTTTCTAATAATACATATTTTTTTATGTTTAGCTTTACTAGCCTTTTGGCTTTGAAAATGTCTATCTGGTCATGTAAAGGGACAGAACTCAAATTCTGATCCTTAGAGGAAATGTGAGTGGTTACCTCCCTTTACATAGTGCTTGAAACAGTACATCTGTTCTGTATAAAATGCTCATGACAGGTAATTGTGTCAATAATTTCTTTCAGAATATTTTACGACATTTTTGGGGAAAAATCAATTCTCTCTTGAAAGAGAAAGAAAACTTAAAACTTGAAATATTTGAGATTATATATATTTAGGGGGAAATTGGTTGCTTATAATCATAGGACAGGAATAGGATTATTATTGTATCCCAATTTATGTTGATCCTTTTGATCTTGTTTAATGTATTATATTACCATTACTCTCCAATCATCAGTATTGCTAATAGTCTAACATCCTTCTCACTGACAGTGGTGGAGGTTTGTACATACGAACTCATATGAGTAATTATCTTTACATAACAATAATGGTGACTTACTTTGTGCATGTAAAATCCTGTTAACAATGGTGCAGACTTGTAGATGCCACTTGTTTACACACCACATATTTCCCAATGTTTAAGTACATAACGCTCCTTGGTACTCATGAATATCAATCTTTTAGAAGTCATCCATGCACATGTTGACTAAATGCATACTGACTGGTACTAATCAATAGCTGGAAGAAAATTAATTTCTTCATATTAATTTCTCCCTTTGTTATCAGTCACATTGTTTTCTTTATCATTGTTAGTCCAGTATTTTCAGGCCAACACTGATCCCAAAATAAGGAAGAATCAGTTACATTCAGTATATCAGTCTATGTTGTTTGCATTTAGACATGTCACAGAAGATTCAGCTTTAATAACACAATTACAAATAAAAGTTATGGTAACTTATCTGTCAGAGTTAATGTGACTTCTTTGTAAGATGTCTCCTCTGCATAAGGCATATCCTGTGTATAAGGTGTCTTCTATATGCTGCTTAATCATAATTAATTAATTTAAAGAAATCTTGAATACCACCAAGTATTTCTAACAATTTTCTTTATTTTTACACATTCATACACAAAAACCCAGAAAGTTGTGGGGCATTACAGTTGACTGTGGTCCACATGAGTGTTCATTGGGTTGGCAGCCATGGTTTTTGTTTAGTGGCTATCAGCTTTCATGGTGTAAGAAAAGAATTTTCATTAAGAAGGATAAGTGTTAAGAATAATGACATTTTCATTATTACTTAAAAGAACAATTCCTACTCCCTTTGGCCTAGGAAGAACCATTTTGTTTTGGGATTTAATAGCTCCTAGGTTGAGGTATATTGTCATTAAAACAAGATTTGGTCATGACATTTCATTTCCAGACAATAACTTCACTACAGCACCTTTTTTTTAAAAATCTTTGTACAGGTGTTTCCATCTGCTATGAAAAATCCTATTGATTTGGGAGTTTACCTTCAAGGTCAAGGTCATTGTTACTATAAATAAATTTGACCTTTTAAGGATCAGTCGTTAAAGATGGGTAGATCCGAACAATGAATCAGATATTGTGGAGTGTCCTTGTGCAGGGCATATGCCATTGAATGATATTTCATTTCTGGACATTGATGACTGAACCATTTTCATGGATACTTGGTAGATATGTTTCCCCTTGACTGTACAAAGCCCTGAAAGCTCAATTCTTTGAAAATTTTAGGCCAGGAACAAATCCCAAATGGGTGAAGATTGATTAGAATAACTGTTGGAATAGTATCTCTATATGTCATTTCATGTGTTCTCCAAGTAATATAATGTAACCATCAAACCTTTTGTTAGCTGGATATCATATGCCTTATGCAGTACTCTTGTACTGACGAAATGTTATTTTATGGACCAGCACTTACCATATATACTAGCTTATAAGTCGAATCAAATTGCAAACAACAAAGATCCTGATCTGCTGTATCATAATGTGCCTGCAGATGATTGTGTTGTTTATTCTACTGATTACTCCTAACAGACTGCACAGAACCAGATCTGCTGGCACATTGTGCAATGGCAGATTTGGGTTTGTGCTGTTTGCAGTTATAAGTGAGTATATACGGTATGTTGGCAGTTGTGTTATCAGCTGGGAAAAAAAATATGCTTCAGCGAACTGTGTGAAATAATGCTTTGCATTTTGAATTCTTTCTGTAGAATGTTTTAAAACATGTTTTGATATGGTTTTCTAGCATTCCTGTTACACAATGTTAGATGTAGACCTGTCTTTAATCAGAGTCACTGTAGTTCAATCTATAAAGGGTCTGACTCCTAATCCAGTGGTTGCATGTTTGATACCTGCCCAGGCCAGCCTGGGTTGGCTGCCTGACTCTGTCCTTAGGAAGGGCTCATAGCTTCCATTTCCTCAACTTGAACAAGCCATTACCATGTTAAAGGGCTGTTAAAACCCACAAATAACAAGTACTATGCTAATTATTAATTTAAGGGAAGTAACTCTAGCACTGTGTTGCAAAAAGACCAATTGAGAGGGAGAATTAAGCCATTTCAGTTCTGTTTTATGAGTAGCCTTTTTCAAGCATTAACTAAGAAACAAAACAGATTGAAATAGATTCATTAATTTGAAGTTGAAAGCAAGAAACTATATTTTTGGGGACAACTTTTTCTTTACATGTCACAAAAGCAGCTTAACAGGTTAGTGTTAGGACTGGTCGGCCTGGTGTCAGGATAATGTGACTGGGTGGGACATCATGCTACATGTCTGCGGCATGATGCCCCAGTGCTAGACATCACTATAAACTTCCACACTGCAGATATCGTTGTGATATGACTGAAAAATTGTTAAAGCTACGTTAAAAAATCCAAATCCAAATCACAAAAGCAGCAAGATTTTAAGCAAAACTTAATGTCCATTTTTTTAACTCCTTCAGTACAAAATTAAATTATTTGCCCTTTTAAATTTAGCAAAAAATTAAAATCATAACATTTTCAGTTTTCTGTCAACATGGAATTATTATTATGGGCTGGGGAGTGTTGTATATACAGTATTTAATTGGTGGGTTTTGACGTACAAGTTTTCAATCTTTGTTCAATAAGTTTTGATTTTACTTTAGACAGCTGCCAATACTCTTATACTTTGGTGGGTTTAGTTTTTGCCAGAAACTCACCTTAGGGAGGTTTAGAGACCTGACTCCCCTATAGTTAGTACCTACATGTTATTGTGTGTATACTGTTTGATATCTTTGATGGACAAGCTGTTTTAGCAGAGGCTGAATCAGCTACACTAAAACAACTTGTCCGCTCAAGATATTAGTATTAATACAATAACCCATTTATTATATGCTCTGATTTAGAATTAGCATCAGTTACCAAGACTCTTAACATGACTGTAAAGGAATATATGTATATGTGTGTGTGTGTGTATGTATATATATATATATGTTCATTTTATTATTTGCTCAATTTCATTTATGATTTCAATCCTGATGTACATGAATGTATCAGGTGGGTCGAATAATTTCATAATGTAAAATATTCCATGATGTGATAATGTTATATCACACGTAGTTAATGACGATGGATAATGCTTAACAACGTATACCAGAAAACATTTTTTGCCTGCCTTCTATGTTAAGTCTGGAACAAAATCCAGTTATGTAATAATGAAAGATAATGTACAATAATATATGCTTGTGTATAAATTTGCTCCAGCAGCAAGCAACATAGACCCTGATATGCCATTGAATATAGCACTGACGTATCAAGGTCTGTGGTTGGTTTACTAATTACTCCTAACAAACTGCATAGATCCAGATCTGCAAGGCACATTATGCATGGCAGATCTGAATCTATTCAGTTTGCAGTTGGACCCTATGTGTGTGTGAGTATATACAGTATTTTCTCTTGTATATTGTGCACCAAACTGTGAACAACTTGAGGCCAAGTCTGTCAGATCTTTATGTGATGACAGACTGAGTTCATATTGTTCGTTATTGGATACACGTTTTACATGGACAAGTTTGGTAGAGTATACCTAACACATATGATTTGAATGTGTTATAATATTGTATAATAGTTGTAGTTAAATAATTTCAATATGGAGATCTCATTGATCAAAGTTTACTGTGTATGATTTTACTTTTTTATTTTTAATTGGCTGTTGATTACTAAAATCAAGGCAAGAAAACTTTGTACAATCAAAGGATCAAATGAAAGACACATGAAAACCAGTCCAATGATCCTCAGAAAAATTTTTATAATCCTTTGTACAGTATCAGAGAAATAACAGATGTTTTGTATTGATTGAAAGAAGCAAGAAATTATTTACCAAAATACAAAAGAAAACATTTAGTGTAATAAAATTGTCTTGAGGCAGCATTCAAATGTTTTCATTAGAAACCAACCATGTCTGTAGATATGCCCACTAAGCATAAACAGGTTATTCAAACTCTGAATTATTAAGCCTTCTTGTTATGCCCAAAAATATTAGAAAATATATGATCTACCATTTCCCTCACTTTTAAAGAGGATTCTTTACAGCTTTTTGATGTGTAATGCAAGGAATTTAAACCAGCTAATCAAGTTATTGTTTTGCTTCAAACCTGGTTATTGGCATGCAAAATTCAAACATTTGCTCTTAAAATCTGGTAGCAAATTGCATTTTATTTTTTATTTTTATTTTTTTTTTTTTTTTTTACAAAATGCAGATTTAAGAAAATCTAATTTCACATGCTAGATGAATGTCTAATTTGTATAGGGTATGCAAATGTATCTTTGGAAATTAGCATTAATACAAATTGATTTTTCATTGAATGGTGCAATATTTAATCCAAGTTACGTCTTCCCATTTTCGGGAATACCTAGCATAATCCAGTGTTGTATATAATTGTTTTCTTTTTCAATGATTTACATTTTTTTTGCAGTCTTTTGATGAATGTGAATGCTTTCAAACACTTGCATGTGTCAAGAAGTCTTACGTATCTTTGTTTTTAGTTTGACATGTTCAAATAAAAGATTCAGTTGTTTTGAAGAGTAGTTTTTAAGTTTTTTGGGGGCCAGATGAGCTTGTGGCATGGCATGCATGCATCTTTTTTCCAGTGTCTGTCCATCCCTAACAAAATTGCTTGTTACATACACCTTGTAGAATGTATTTTTGATGCGATTTAAATCAAACTTGGAATATCTTTAAAAATTTAATTGCATGGTTAGGCAAGTAATAACAAATTTTACTTGCCCAGAATAAACTCTTACTCAGCTAGCTATCATAGAGATAAAAATGTTGATAACTTAGATAATGTGAAAGGTGGTTTTCCAGAACTTGTTTTTTGTCCCTTCTAACACCAGATACAAATAATTACAAACTAAGACCAGACTGCTCTCACTTTGGCTAGCAGTTATTGGTATTGAAGCATACATGCCAGCCTCACTGACATTGTTGTGTTTTTTAGAGATTTGAAAAGTGTGTTTTGAGGTCTCAAGGGGAGTCGGTGTGTGCCACCCAAAAGAGACATTATACGACTGAGAATAAGTGATCTACACATATAACCCTATAGATAATCTCTAGAAATTCAAAGACCACCTCACATATGTTCACACACATGATCACAACCACAGATACGTTAAATACAAAAAACCCACTGTCTTTCTTTAAGATCCATTCAACAGTGAAACAGTCTTAACTAGATGCAATCATTATTGCTCACAGTAGTTAAGTGGGGTGGGTGGGTTTCAAGGTGATGCAGATGTTATTAGTTCATCTTTACACTGACCAGAGACTGGATGGTAATGTTGTTCAAACTTGCATGAAGATCTTGTAAACTTATTCTCCACACAGAAAATGATCTTTTGGGGATCTGCATTGCTGTGAGAGTGTTTCAAACATGCAATTGCCACACAAGTTAGAATGTTTAAACATGTTAGTTACTTTTGGGATTGAGCTGCATTAGTGTGCTCTCCCAAGTTTGGTGGTGTTAACTTAAACAGTGAAGGTTGTACAGTCCAAATGGCTAATCTCGATATAGTGTTTGCAGTATGTGCAAGAAATAAAATGATTCCCCTTGATGCTGTATTCATAAAGTAAAACTTGTCAACCAGTAGTTCAGAAATTTAGTTTTGCAAGGCTTTGCTCACTTCACCAGTGGTTCATTCTGCATTTCAACATTCTGCCATAAGAAATTTTAAAAATTTCCATACTATTCCAGCTATTGTAAAATCAAACTTAAATGTTGCCACTGATCACGAACTATCCAGTGTTCTTAATAAAGATGGCTTAAACATTATTATTCAAGGCAGCAAAGGGTAAAAGCTGTGGTTTCTTTGCATGCATCCCTTACATCAAACAGATTGGGTTGTTTCACTCTGTGTATTTTATCAATTCATATTCACCCAAAAGGTTCTCCCACAAAGGATTCATAACACAACATCACCCAAGCTATTGTGTGTCAATTAAGTAATCTGTGCAAGGGTGGGGGTTTACCTCACCTTTTACATTTTAATCACCTCTCAGACAATCAACTGTATAAAACTGCCCAAAGTGACAGTTTTCCATGAGCTTCAAGCACGTGTGTAGTGCTGTGGGAATGGTGTTCCCTTACTTTTTTGTGCATTCCCTTTTTTGGCACTGGCCATTGTCCCACCCCTGCCCCCACATCTGAGGAACATTCCTTCCCTCACTTCTTTATTGCGTTTTTTCACTTCTTTATTTAGCACTACACCACTGGCTATAAACGAACTGTTGACTTCCTATAGGTTGCGAGCATATATTGTCATGTCGAGAAAGATCGGTGTGTCTCTTTCTATTGCTAAGTTGACTGAATTGTATTTTCTGTGGATTTGGGAATCCAGAATCGTGTTTTTCATGTGACATTTGTTATGGAAGGTTCAAGTGAGAGTGAAGCACTTAAATGATCTTGTTTAAAAATAATGGAAAATGTACTTCCAGTAGAAAGTATGGATTTTATGTAAACGGTGCTGGTAGTATTCTTCACATGCTTTCATTAAAGAGAAACACTGGTCAGCCCTGATAAATGAGTTGAAAAGTCTCGACTGCTGTAAACTTTTAATTGTGATTACTAGTTGCCAAGTGAATTTTCAATATATGTGTGTATGTATATATATATATATATATATATATATATATATATGATGTGCAAGGCAGAAAATCTCATGCAAGGCCTTGTCAAGATAAAGCTTCCTGCCAAGTTTGTCAAAGTCAGTCTTTGATAAAATTATGCTCAAGAAGCAGAAGTCGGGAGAATGGGCAGTCGGGTGCCATAACCACTTTAAATGATGACCTGGAATGCTGAAAATCACACTCGCTGTCATCAACATATAGCCCCAAGCCAAATAAATTGGGTTTGAAATCCAAGACTGAAAGACTTTTTAGGATGTTGGGTTGGTCCTAAATGAAAATGGTGCTGTACATGCAACAGGACCACCAAAGTGACCATCTTGAAAATCTTACTATTGCCTCTTTGGAATAAATGGTCATATCAGAATGAAGTTTTTGTTGAAAGACTACTTATGATGTGTCAGTCATCAATGAAAAACAGTCCCAATCTGACCTACAATATGGCCACCACAGTAGCCAGGTGAAAAATCTTTTTATTGCTACTTTAAATGGCTTACAATGTATTAAAGGATTGATTTTGACAAGGCAGTTCTTGTATATAAAATTCTACATGGAGCTGCACAAGAGTATTTTCAGGATTTATTCAGGCCTTATTTAACACATTGCCAATTGAGATCAGCATCACACGGAAACCTTCATCTGTCAAAATCAAGAACCAATTTTAAAAAACACTCCAATTCTTTGGTACAGTTCTGTGGAATAAGCTTCCGCTGCATGTAAAATCTGCAGAAAATAAAGTAATACGGTATAACTACTACAGTAAAATAGAATTTAGTATCTATGATGCTAAAGACATCGTAATATAAATAGTAATCTTTATTATCATTTGTTATGATGCATACTTTTTTTCACAAGAGGGCCTTTAGAGATAATAGTCCTTGACTAAATGAATCACAATTTATAAATAACATTATTATTATTATTATTATTTCTATATAATGTGTGTATCAAGTAAAATATATAAAGATACCTTCCTATTATCCCAGGATATCATCCTATTATCCCAAGGTATTATGCAGTTATCTCAAGATACTATGCTATTATCCCAAGATAGACTGCTTCATTGGCCTAGTGGTTAGAGAGTTTGCCTTGGATGCGGGTTTGAACCCCAGCTAAATCATACCAAAGGCTTGTAAAAATGGTACTAGCAGCTGCCTCACTTGGCACTCAGCATTAAGAGGTTAGTGTTAGGACTGGTCAGCCTGGTGTCAGAATAATGTGACTGGGTGGGACTTTATGCTACATGTCTGCAGCATGATGCCCAGTACTAGATATCACTATAAACTGTTACACTGCAGACATCATAGCGATATGACTGAAAAATTGTTAAAGTTATGTTAAAAATCCTAATATGTGTACTATTCTTCAGATCTATACACACTCCCTCATAATATTGTCTGTAGAAGCTTTGGACTATACTGCCTTATAATGATGTGCATTATACAGTACTCCCTCATTGCAACATTTCTATAGAAGCTTGGAGTATACTGCCTTATGGAGACTGCCTTATAATGATGTGCATTATACAGTACCCCCTCACTATAACATTTCTATAGAAGCCTTGGAGTAGACTGTTATAAAGACTACCTTATAATGATGTGCATTATACAATACTTCCTCATTGTAACATTTCTATAGAAGCTTGGAGTATACTGCCTTATAATGATGTGCATTATACAGTACTCCCTCATTACAACATTTCTATAGAAGCTTGGAGTGTACTGTCTTATAATGGTGTGTATTATACAGTACTCCTTCATTAAACATTTCTATAGGAGCTTGGAGTGTATTGCCTTATAATGATGTGCATTATACAGTACTCTTATTGTCTGTAAGTCATGGAATATATTGCCTTAAAATAATGCACAGTAAACAGTACTCCTTACTGTCAGAAGTCTTGGAGTATACTGCATTATAACAATGTGCAATATATTGTACTCTCTCATTATCACATTGTCTATAAGAGCCTTGGAGTGTACTGTCTTATAATTATGTGCATTATGCAATACTGTCTCATTATATTATTATCTAGAGGAGCCTTTTGAGCATACTACCTTATAAAGACTCCCATTTATTGTACAGTACTCCTCATTGTCTATAGAAGCCTTTGAGTATACTGCCTTATAGAAACTGCCTTATAATGATTTGCATTATACAGTGCTCCCTCATCATAACATTATCTATAAAAGCCTTGGAGTATACTGCCTTATAGAGACTGCATTATGATATAGATTATTCAGTACTCCCTCATTATAACATTGTCTATAAAAGCCTTGGAGTATACTGCCTTATAGAGACTGCATTTTGATATAGATTATTCAGTACTCGCTCATTATAACATCATCTACAGAAGCTATTGAATATGCTGCCATATAGAGACTGCATTACAATTATGTACATTACTCAGTACTCCTTAATTATAACATTATCTATTGGAGCCATGGAGTAAACTGTCATGTATAGATTGCCTTATAATGATGTACATTATACACCTTATACTACTAGAGGTCTCCCTCATTACAACACAGTAGTAGAGGTCCACATCTGTGTTATGTACTGAACTACATCATAACTGTGATATGATCAGAACTGCAACATATTGAGAACCATGATGTGTATGGAAGCATGATATATTGAGAACAGCATAATATACCAGGCTGTGGAATAATGGAGATATCAAAGTTAGTTCAATAATGGTAGTTTAAAAAGGAAATGAAAGTATAAGACTTGGCATCACCTTGTTTTGCATTTTCAATCCATGATGTTGTACATTGGTATGATTTTGGTCAGGGGTCTATAATGGTACCACGTAATATATGTGTGTTTTTGTAATTTGGATTTATAATGTAGCTTTAAGAATTTTTCAGTCATTTCGCTACAATGTCTGCAGTGTGGAAGTTTATAGTTATGTCTAGCACTGGGGCATCATGCTACAGACATGTAGCATCATGTCCCACTCAGTCACATTATCCTGACACAAGGCTGACCAGTCCTAATACTAACCTCTTAATGCTGAGCACCAAGTGAGGCAGCTGTTAGTACCATTTTTATGTCTTTGGTACAACTCAGCCAGGGTTCAAATTCCGACCTCCTGCATCTGAGGCAGATGCTGTAACCACTAGGCCACCAGAGCAGGAGGTGGAGGAAGAACCTGGAAAAGCACGGGAAGAACCACTGACCCATGGTAAGCTACTGGCAAGCTTTCTCACATTCCCACACTGGCTGAGACTGAGACCTGAACCCACGCAGACAGAGGTGAGTAGTCAGTGATCTGTAAAGATGAGTGCCATAGACCACTCAGCCACTTGGGGGCCCCTATATTGAATTGGGATAGGAGTATACTGAGGGATTTTATAGTGAGGGAGAATGCAATGATTTATCTTAGAAGATCTTGAAAAGTAAGGACAAAGAGGAACAGCATGATGCTAATTTTATTATTCACAGACTTTCACAATACATTGTACATTGATCAGTTTTACATTGTGGTCAAAAATAGTTCAACTGACAGTTAACTAAAACTAGGACACTCAGCTTACAAGTAATATGAACAGGTAGAACACATGAAAAAAAAATATGCATGAATATGAACACATGTTCCTTGGCTAGTCTATTTATTGAGATCACCTATTAGCAAGACATTTTCAACTTGGCCTTCTTCTCATGCTCATGACAGGGTGACTACATACGTTTGAAATATCATTTGTAATTTTGAAATTTCATGTAGTGTATGTGCTTGTTTACATGTCACACTCAACTGCAAACAACACAGATCTAGTCTGCCATTGAACAACACCAGCAAATCAGAGTCTATGTTATTTGTTCTACAATTTACTCTTAACAAACTGCATAAACCCAGATCTGTGACGGCAGTTCTGGGTCTGTGCAGTTTACATCTTGACTAGACATGTAAGCGAGTTTGTATGGTAGATGTACTTACAAAATGGATCGCATAAAAGATTTGAGTGGTATTTTCATACTGATTTATTTTCCTAAAGTATTTTATTTTCCTAAAGTACTGCATCAACACGCAAAGTAATTATTTTTTTAGTTATTGGATCACCAAAGTATTTTTTAATTATTGCATTGCCATGCAGAGTAAATTTGTTTAGTTACTGCATCACCAAAGTATTTTTAGTTATTGCATCACCAAAGTATTTTTAGTTACCACATCACCAAAGTATTTTTAGTTATTGCATCACCATACCAAGTAATTTAAAGTTACTGCATTGCCATGCAAAAAGTTTTTAAATCATGAAAAGCTCGTCAAAGAAATTTTTGGAACAAAAGTACTTAGGTGTATTTTTGCATATATCAGAAAAATAAACATTTGGTCCATGCTTTCAACAGTTTTTTTTAAAAACATCATCAAATGATTTCCTTCAGCAACTGCAATAGTTGCTATTCTTATGAAAAGAACTGAATATGTGGTCAGCCTGTCATGTTTCATATATCTACTTGGACTGGCAAGCAAATGGTACAAGACAAAAAACACTAAAGCACATTCATGAATACTCTATATTACTTGTATTTTCATCTCAAAGCACATTACACAGAACAGAGTAACCTGAAATCAGGAAATCTTGTCTCAATTTTTTATGTGCAGAAATTTATACTGCTATTGGCAAGCAACTTTTAATTTCCTCCCTTCATTCACCTTAACTTCCTCCATATAATTTAGTGACACTTTTGGTGTCATTTAAGATTTCAACAGATGGATGGATAGATTAATATGCCCCAATTTTCTGCAGAGCTTGAAAAAAACCCCCCTTCTTGCCAAAATTACATGGGCAGGTACATGTCCTGCTAATGTATGAGATTTAGAGACAATATCAAGATGACCCTCTAGCCAGTGAAATATCCATTGTGTCATCATGATTTATTTATATTAAATATTTTTGGTGATAAAATGTATGTAAAAGGTAACTAAAATAGATGAATGAAATACAGTCAAACCTGTCTCAAGTAGTTGCATTTGGAAAGCAAAAAAAAAACAAATTGAACTTTTAAGACAAATGCCTTTAGCGGTTCATTTCTGCAATATTCTGGTTTAACAGATCCAAATAAAGTGGCTTATTATAGTAGTTTACTTTTGTGAAATCAACATTTACTGTGCAACTTGAAATGACATGATCATTACATTATGATGTCATCAATATGACATCACATTTTACCTATTTCGATGTATCATAACATTATGAACTCTGCGAGAGATTGGATGTGCAATGATGCTGTTGCAAATTCTGTATCTTTTTGAACAATTTTAACAATCATAACAACTGTGTTCTGAAAAAAAATCAAAAAGTCAATGAAAACTATGAGACATTTGAAAATCTTCAGTGATTTACATCCTGTCATAAATCAGCCATGCAAACCTTCTGTTGCAGATATAAATGTCACTCACCAACATGCCCTTTCCTCTATCTGTTTGACAAGCAGTGTCTATGACCTTCAACATGTAGAAATTGTATAAATTTTTAAATACTCTTTCAGCTATTATGGACTAGTAATGATGGCACTTTTCTCATTGTTCTGTATATAATGACTATGACTTGGGTAAATGTAATCAACTGAGAACAGTCCAAGACAATGCACAACAAACTATACATTTGTAAGCAGTTTTGGATGGATCCTTACCTGTGTATAAAATTTTTAAAAATGTTAATTACTCAAACATATCACAGGCGATTATTCTTAAAACAGCAATCAGAACATTGTTCTGCCATTTCCATCACAACTAGAAACAACCACAGATGTTGCTGTAGGAATGCACATAAATTTGATTTGTCTCTAGCAGAGTACACTGATATGTTGCAACAGGAAAGGTTCACAATAATCTAATTGTGATTTTGTCTCATTCTGCTGCCATACTGTGTTTATGTGAACAAAAATAGTTCTGAATATAGTTCTCATTGGCAGCAAATTACATCCAAGGTTTCTTTATTGACTCAATGGAAAAGCCAAGGATTTCCTGATTGTTAAAATGGGTGACCTTTAAAACAGGTCTGACTGTATCACAATACATGCGGAAAATAAGCAAAAACTAAATTTGGCAAGTAACATCACCATTTGCTGAAAGCCTACATACTGTATATACTCGCTTAAAAGTTTGAGTCAACTGCAAACTGCACAGACCCAGATCTGCCACTGCATAATGTACCAGGAGATCTCGGTCTACACAGTTTGTCAGAAGTAATCAGATGAACAACCAACATAGACCCTCATCTGCGAGCATTATGTGATAGCAGATCTGGGTCTATGTTGTTTGCAGTTGGACTCGGCTTTTAAGCAAGTACAGATGGTATGTTAATTCCACTGTTGGTATGCAAACGAAATGCCTTCTTCACAAGTGAAACAAAATATGCACATATTTCGAAGAACAATTAATTTAAACTGGATTGTTGATGTGTATAGGCATCTTCTGTAACCAAGGTTCCAATATGTCAACCTATCTACACCTTGGCAGATCGATCACATTTTTAAGTGCTTTGGGTCTATGAATTTCACTGGATGCAGTGGCAAGCATCCAATTAAAATCAAGTTGTTCAAATTTGAACACTCTTCCTACATGATTGAGACAATGGAAGAACAAAATTGGAATGGACTCATAAATAGGCAATTTTCCATTGTTGGTATGTGTTTACATAAATACATCCTTTCACTCAAGTACACCTGTAATGGCTTCTCTCTGGTATGTAGTCACACTTTCAGTGTTAAATTTACAAAATATCCTTTTGAAGTCAATTGCCTCCACCATTTTCAGCTGATATACAATGCACCACTGTTATATGCTATTGATTAGTTGGCATTACATACTAAGGGAGGCAACTTATGAAATCCAATAGATGTTGCAAGGACAAAGCACTGAAATATCTGATCAATCCACCAAGGTGTAGATAGGTTAACATACTGGAACCATGGCTAGCAAAGATGGTGTATAGGCAACAGATGATGGACAAAATAGTGACCAGATGTCATGTTCTGTGGCCCTAATTGTACACGAGGTGAGAAAAGGGTTTCACAGAATGCCATTTCTAATCATTTAATGCTGTAATTTGCCCCTCCCTATCTCCCAGCTTACTTGCAAACTTTAGCACAAAAATTTAGCATAGAATATCACCATCTATACACACTTATAAAAATCAATTCAAACTGCAATGTGCAAAGACCCCAATTTGCAGTTGGATTATACACTGGCAGATCTGGGTCTTTGCAGTTCATTAATAGTATTCAATAGAACAAACAACACAGACCTTGATCTGCCAGCAGATTATAAGTGAGTATATAGGGTAATACTGACAACAAAACTGATGTGAGCACTGAAAAAAGTGGTATCTGTGTCTCAACAGGCTGTGGCAGGTGAGACAAAAATGGAGATCTTAGCGAAAGTATTAAAACATTCTATAAATATAATCGAGAAGGGTTCTGCATAATGCTGTGTCTCATCTGCAAACTGCACAATGATTTACTCTCCCTTAATGGTACATTCAAAATCATGAACACAGTCTTAACATCAATTCTGTGACTGCCATTGTCACCAGGGTAAAAAAAAAATTACATGTATACCCATGCTTCACCATCTGCTAAAGCAGGTTTAACAAAATTAGAATGGCATCACAGCTTTTGTAATTTTTTGTACACTTTTTGTTAATTATTTTTTCTGGTGTACAAATGATTTTAAGAAAAGAGTTATCTGTACCAAATGTTAGAGAATAAGAAATAATTATAATCATTATGTATTGATGGTATTAATTACAGTCAATAAAGATTACTTCAGCACAAAAATGAAATTAAGCAGAACAAACAAATAAAAATTCATAACTTTGCGTAATATCTAATGCATATTTTGAGGTATTAAACAAGTTCCCTGAAAACATGAGTACAGCAAATTGTAAACATATAACTATCTATCTATATAATTTACTATGTGATTTAATGGCACTTTTCTGTAGGTTATGCCAACCACAGTCCTGGGGCTATTCTAAAACTATCTTTATAATTTACAATGTGATTTAATGGCACTTTTCTGTAGGTCATGCCAACCACAGTTCTGGGGCTATTCTAAAACTATCTTTATAATTTACAATGCGATTTAATGGCATTTTTCTGTAGCTTATGCCAACCACAGTCCTGGGCCTATTCTAAAACTAAAAGAATGTAGAGTGATATTACACCCCCACCCCCACCACCACCCTTTCTAACAAAAGCAGGAATTCAAAAAGGGATGAGGGTGTTTACAAATAAGATGCATGGTTCTCATATAATTACTTTTTCAGGATGATTTTTTTAACATAGAAACATGAATCTTGCAATTGTACATCTTAGAGACAACCCGGACAGTCAATAGTCACTTCCTATGAGGTTGCTGACCCACAGATGCATAATGCATTTCATTTGGTTTGGCGCTTTATGGCACAGCAACACATGGAGGTTTTTTTTAGTGCTGAGGCAATGGAATGAAGTGTCTTTCCAATGGATACACCATGATAGCTCACCCAAGCTGGTAGGATTCAAACCTGCACACTCAAACCTGGAGTTCAGAACACTAACCACTGAGCTCCTATAATGCACTTAAATTTATAACTACATTTTGTGGCGCCAGAACTAATGCTGTAATTTGCAAGAACAACAACAAAAACACAAAATCCACTTTTACTGCCCAGCAAAAGAATGAAGGCAAGATTCAACTCTTAAATGATGGAGTCTATCTGACGCATTAAGATGTACATAACATGAATATTTCAGTTACCAAGAAAACTTCCATTTAACAAGCACGCCTACTACATGGAAAACAGTTTATACAAATACTGAAACTACAGATGGTTAACTGCATCACCGCCTTCTCCACATACCCTTAATCTTGTAGTTATTTTCTGGTTGAACAGTGGTTTAACATTTTTACAAGCTGGTTAATCAGTTCTAACAAACTAAGATACAACACATCCTTCTGCCCATGACTGTATTGTTACATTTATTACATTTACCAGGTGAATAGGACACACCAAGGCAGCTAGCCTGGGCAGGTATCAAAACTATGACCCTTAGATTTTGAGTTTGACACTCTAACAAAAGAATAAGTTGTAACCGTGAAATATACCTCATTTGCCCTTGTAACTGCAAACAACACAGAACCAGACCAGCAAATCAGGGTTGAAGCCAGGCCCAGGTCCAGACCTACCGTCAGTTGCACCATGTACCTGCAGATCAGGGTTGAGCCTAAGCACAGAACCAAATCTGCTATCAGTCATTAAATATGCTTGCACTTCTACTTTTGAGGTCAAACACTGAGCAAGAACTACCATTAGTCTTGTAATGTGCAAGCAGATCAGGACTGAGGTCATCCATTGCATAATGTACCTGCAGATCAGGGTCAAGGCTGAACACAGAACCAGATCTGCCATTGGTCATATAATGTGCCTACAGATCAAGGTAGAGGTTGAGCACTGTGCAAGTCCTGCCACAGATCACAGGATGTGCCTGCAGATCAGGGTCCTGGCTAAGCAGAGAGCCAGGCATTCTGTCATCTGCATAATGTGCCTATAGATCAAGGTCAAGGCCAAGAACAATGCAGGATCTGTCATTGGTCTTATAATGTGCAGGCAGATCTGGGTCAAGGCTAAGGCTAAGCATAACACCTGAAATGCCAAGTCACATAATGTGCCTGCAGATCTGGGTCCAGGCTAAGCACTTTCACTTACAATTTTAAAGAAACAGCATAGACCTTATTTGCAGGCACAATATATGACAGCAAATCTGTCCTGGAAATCATAAAACTGCTGAGATTAAGTTAAGCTTGAGATTTTGTGTCAGCCAATCATGAAGAACTTTACATTCATAACTTCACATTTGATTAGCTAAAAATGAAAGCTCAATCTCAAACTCAAGCTCAAAGTTGTATGACCTCCTGTTCTGGGTCTATGAAATTCACTGCCAAGCACATTATATTGGTTACCTGTGGATTTTACAGTGTTCCAGCATATTAAGGCCATATAACACAACATATTTTATACACAGATAAACACATTAAGTTTCTTTTCTCCATTTTCTTTACTTGTCTTCAAACTGATTTTTATGACTATATTTAAACATGTATCTTTACATGTATCTTTCCAAGAATTTCTTCTGATTTTATCATCAATTCTACAAATAATGTCAACTGTTAGTTTAAATTGTTTCAATGGAAAAAAGTTAGCCAGAATAATATAACTGGTTGTATATACACTGTATATAAAAAGTGAAATATAGTATTTGCCCGATAATAAAACCAGGGGACAGGCGTCTGAAAATAAATAATGGAATGTTTTACAAGCATTTACCGGTAACACAGTTCATCATTCCCATATCAGCCTATATTAATTACAGTGTGCTACTGTTCACCAACAATATCTGTGTCAAAACAACAAGTCCACACAAATATTTTTCAGTACAAATTCAAAACCCTACTTCTTTTATACATGTATTTTAAAGCAACTAAAACATACAAAAATGTAATTGTATACAGTCTTTTAAACACAGACCTAACCTACTGTTATAACTTAAAAATTCAATTTTTCATCTTCTGGCAAATGTATTTAAAGACTCTGCCCATAATAAATTCTCAATGAATAAATGAATCCCCTTCAAACTTAGTTCTTTGTGACATCACACAAAAGTGGTGATGTAAAAGTGGAGCTGTAATGTTTTGCCAGCAAAGTGTTTATTGTGGCAAAAATACAAGTACTCAATCTTGACATTTCTGTAAGTAATTATGCATTGCATTATTTATAATTATCCTTTTGCCTCAAAGTAAGATATCTGGTTGTTGGAACCAAAACAAACCAAACAATCCTAGATAGTATAAATTATACTTCTGTCCTTTCAGGCAGTACTTCGATTCAATTTTTGTGATTTTATTTTCTTGCTAGCAAATCTTTATGAGGTGTCTCTCTACAACCTGCACTGGTTGCTATATTTACAACATTGCCATCACATTGAAAATTTCTTCTAAAATCTAAACAATATCATTGTTATTATTACCCTGCCATTAGTGTCACCAGACACCATGTTTTCTATCAATATAAGTCATCCTTCCTGGCATGGTTGTTAATGATACATGCAAAAGTCTGGCTACAATATGACTTTGTCTACTACATTCAATACAGTAAACAATAAATGGTAACAATAATGCAAAGAGCATGAGAACTGGATTACAGCATTTAAATAAAGTAACACACTACTTTTAGTCAGCGCAAAAGATTAATTTGTTTTACTATTATATCTGTAGTTAGTTTCTGTGACAAAAAAGCATGTAACTAAGGATTTTTAAGTGTGATACTGCACACTGAATGAAAGGAACATTACTAGTAATATCAAATTATTTAAAATCAATCTATAAAGAGACAATTAATTTATCAAAACTTGTAAATCCATGCTTGAACCACTGAAGTTTTACTTTTCTTGCAGGTGATAAATCTGCAGTAACAGAACATTCCAATCCATCTTATATGTAAACAAGAAACAGGTTGGTTATAAACAAACCCACTGAATGAGAATTCAGATCCTTACAGAGAACTTTATTCTCACTGTCGAGTAGTGATAAAAATAGATACATGAGGCATCTCAAGTCCTACATCTATAATAATTATTAATTTCTTATCTGATAATCAGAATAAAATAATACAACATGCTCTCCCTAAAGTTGGGTCATACCATTTTGTGATTACCCTGATATTTGTATAAATGTACTGCAGATTTATCTGTTGACCTATCTTAAGTTAAACTTTGAATGTAAACTCCAATTCACATTGTAAACCCCAAGTTATAAAAATATGCTACTGCTTCCAAATTCAAAAGTTATACAAAGATAATATAAGCAATTAAATCAGCTTTGAAGTTCAAAAGACTGTAAATCAAACTGACAACTCCAAAAATTATTTTTATTGTTGTCTGCCACTCTTTTTTTCCAATCTTTTAAACACTGAAATATGGAGTAAGAGGCTACACAATGTATTACTTTATCTTGTGGCTAATTATCAAATGGACATTAGAATTCCATCCTTTCATTTCAAACAGCATAGTGATTAAATAAACATACTTATGATGACCAAAACATTCTTCTCAATATCACTCTTTTGAGATCATTATAAAATGCTGTAAAACTTACATTGCAAATAAAGAAAAAACTCTTACAATAGCCAATATAGTTGCCCATTGTTGGCAGGTATGCTACTGTCCCCCCAGCTGTCCACTGTTGGCAGGTATACTACTGCCCCCAAAAGTTGTCCACCATTGGTAGATATACTACTGCCTACACAGTTGGCCACTGTTTGCAGGCATGTAACTTGAATCTTTATTGCATGAAAAAACATAACAAAAAGCTTAAGGATGTTCACTGGTGACTGTGCAGCCTAAAAATGACAATGATTATATTTTATAAGTTTTCACATCACTTGTTACCTAACTGAAGCAGGGTGTAGTGAACTCTGGGAGAGACTTGACATATAATAATGCAATTGTGACAATGTTCTGTCATTAAATGATAGCAATGAAATTTCTGATACAAATTCAACTACATCAACAGCATACTGTACTTTAAAAGAGAAAGCAAATTTTCTAAGTAAATTAAGTTTCTCCAAAAAATACTTACCATATCACATTAATATTGGGGATATAAGCTTACTACCTCCTGAATCAACATCCATAAGATAAAAGACATTTCCATCTATATCATAACCCTTGCCCATTACCTCACTCTGATGCTGCCAGGTGATCGGGCAGGTATTTTCAGAGAAACATAATTTGCTTTCTCCTTTAAATATATTCCCAATCACATTAACAATAGGTAATAGGGGGACCATCCGACCTACACCCTGGGCATCCTTCAAAGGAAGAAAGCTGGATTTCCTAACTTGGATACAGCACAACTAACAGTCACATAGCCTGTGACAATCATAACTGGTTAAGATGATAGTTACGGAACTCTTTCTCCCAACAAAAAACTGGGGGCGAGTCTAGTAAAGATGCCAGAAATACCCACTGCTGAGGCTGAGCTGCCAGTTGGAGGGGCGATTCTTGGGCTGCCTGTCTCCTCACTTCCTCCAATGAACAGGGGCAACCTAAAGGGTGTCATCCTTAATGTCTGGGCATGAGTAGAAAAGATGGAATGAATTTCTCACTAAGATCCCCATATGGTTCAATATCGTATGGCCCCATGGCTTTTGTACAGTTTTCAGACATAACTGATCGACTGTCAGAAGGTAAAATGTATGGCTTGGACAGCTGGACAGCTTGGTTGGCAGCCAGAACAATATCATACAGTGTCATTACTTTGACAGATAGATAAAAAAGATCCGTAACGAGCCCCATGTACCCTTACTTACACTAGCGAAGGCCATGCTCATGTAGGTGTGGAGACCTATACCCAGTGAATGGGCTAGCAAGAAAATTGATTAACAAAAAAAAAAAAAATAGACAACTTTTGTTATCACAGCTGATGTCATTTTTCAGTCTCAATTTCAGCAGTGGTGGGGGGACCCAACAATGTCCCATACTAAATACTAAGTTTACCAATGCTTCAGTTCTAGGATGAACACTCAAGACACTTAAGACTTTCTCTTTTTTTTCCACTGTGCATAAAATAGTAGATCACATATCTTCGGACCAAGTCGCACAAAGGTTGCATGTTCCTGAAGAGGTGCACTTAGTATAAGCAAGACTGGAGTCAGGTTGTGCTTGTGAGCTTTACATTTATTGAATTTGAAACATTGAGATGTCATTCTACCATTCTAAAATGACAAGAGCAATGAAAGTATTAATAAACTAAGCATAAAAACCTGTTAATATGTTGCCAAAACAACACCTGTTGCCAAGAATGTGAGTGAGAAAAACGTAGTGCATGTGGCTAATATGAAGTACAACATGCGACAATGCTACTCTGTGAAAGCATACAGTCCGAAATAATGAAGTTCGCAAATGTGACAAATTCACATCACAACTGGTAAAAATGGAAAAATAATGTACACAACTTGCGGTAAATATATTATGCATAAATTATCCAAGTTTGAAGATGGATGGTTGAAAATCAGGAGTATATGGAATGGATTTTCGGAGGTCCCTGCACAATGTTGACTGATCAACAACAAAAGCTTAAAATCAGTGTCACCTGGCAGTGAAAGGGGAGGTGATTAATAAGGGTTATTGCCCTTTATATCATATAGATGGCAAAGAGATTTTTCATGTTTTTGGAGGGCTGGATTTGGAATGTAGTAAGTTTACATCTATAATGTTATTCTGATTATGGAACGTATCTAAAGGAGAAAACTAGGTATGTAATATTAAGTACAGAATACTTGAGACAAATTCTCAAGAGTATATTTCAGCATCGGTAGATCGACTTCATGGATTCTTATTTCTGTTTTCCAAGGTGACCTCAGTAAGTCAGTAGTTGTTGTTGTTGTTGTTGTTGTTGTAGGGTTTAATGCCATTTTTCGGCACACGATAGGCTATACATGGCAGCCAGTATTAATGGTGGAGGAAGAACCCGGGTAACTCCGGAAAGAACCACCGACCCACGAGAAACCACTGGCAAGCTTTCTCAGATACCCACATTGGCCAAATCCGAGACTCGAACCCACGCAGACAGAGGTGAGATGGCAGTGATCCATAACGGAGAGCGCTTTAGACCACTCGGCCACTCGGGGCCCCCCAGTAAGTCAGTTATGGAGGAAAATATCACCCTGTAACATATTTCTTTTGTTTCTGTATCTAAGATGGCTCAATTAGCTTTTACAAAAGCAAATTCAGGACAAATTTTAAATACTTCTTCGGCTGTTACATTTTGTAACAAAGTATGGTCATATACCTTTTCCCATATGTCCATTTTTGGTATAAATAATAGAGTCTAGTACAAAAAAATGCAAAAAACCTGTAACTTTGTTTAGTAGACCATGTTTATCTGAGAATCTAAGGGCTGATGATATGACCAATGCATTTTTACAAATGTCTATGAAGGTTATCTTTCTTAATAAGACCACCTCATATATTTAAAAAATTTATTTGACTGGCCTCCTGGTCTCTTATGTTTAAAAAAATACTGTAAATAGATTGTTTGACCCTTAACTGTGTAAAGATGTATATTTGTTAAACAGTTAAATAACTAGACATGTTACCAGTGATCATCCTTAACAACAAAAAATCGCAAGTGATATGTCCAAGATAAAAGTGAAATATTTTACAAGTTCAGTCAAACTGCAAACAACAAACCTGGCTGCAGATCTGATTTATTTTGTTTATTCTAATGATTACTCCTATGAAAATGCACACACCCAGATCTGCCAGCATGTTATGCGATGGCAGATCTGGATCTGTGCAGTTTGCAATTGGAGTTGACTTATAAGTGAGTATACACAATACCCAAAATATGAAACTCTTCCAAACCCTTTGAGCTTTCATCTCAGGTATGCACTCTTAATGACCTGTATGGATACATATTATTTAACAACAGAAAAATAAAAAGCATAACAAAATAGAAAAACATACAAACTAAAGCCATTGGCTATGTCTTCAATATTGGTCTATATTACAACACAATAATTGCAGTGAATCCATGTATTTTTATCTGTAAAGCCATTTTCATCAGTGCTCATGTACGTGGATTTCAGAAGTATAACATATTCATTGGGTCTTTACACTGGACATGTGTAGTTACAAAAAAAATCCAGAAAAGTTGATTTTCCCAAAAAACTGTAAATTCAACACTTTCTAAAACTGATTATGAATATCAATTACCAAAAATTCCCAATTGGTAGTTATTCCCTTCAGTGACTTAACTTTTCAGAGAATGTAATGGCGATTTAAAGCATTTTTAAAAAATGCTACAATGTTCATGCAAATACTTTTCACAGAGCGAACTTTAGATTACTTTTTATTTGTGGACTATTTATTAGAACTGGATTTAGCAAGAAGAGCTGATTCTGAAAATTAAATAGCTGTGATTTTATTTTATTTTTACAATAATTTAATTTAATATAAAACCAAAGATAAATACAAGGAAAATAAATTAACTTCTGTTGCAAACTAAATTAATACAGAACCTTTAAAGTCAAGAAGGCTTACATCACTGAGCAGAAATAGAATCTGGACAGATGATAGCAATGCTGACTTGTGTACAAGATTGCAAAAAGTATATAAATAAAGAATTGACAGAAAATAGAAGTTAAATGTAGCTTCAAGCAATGAAGCACATATATAAGTTAATTTGTCTTCAAATCAAATAGCATGGATCACAGAGATCTACTTTTTTTTTAACAATAAGATGAAAAGAAACAAATAATATTGCTGCTACGTAAGACTAAAAGATACAAGTTCCTGAGTATAAATACTGCTACTCCATGGGTACTGCTTCCATGGATACTGATACTCCATGGATACTCCATGGATATTGCTTCCATGGATACTGATACTCCATGGATACTGCTTCCATGGATACTGATACTTCATGGATACTGATACTCAACAGTTACTGATACAATCACTGTTTCCCACACAAAATTACAGTCTGGATATTAAAAGAAGTTAGTTTTTATTTATTTATTGTTGTTTAACAGAGTGACAAAAGAATCAAACTTTTTCATTAAAGTCTAAGCTTTTTGTACTGGCTGATCAATGATAGAAATAACAAGTAAGTTAAGACTACACAAGTTATTATAGTTTTGCCCTATAAATTTTAACTGATCGCTTAAGGAAATCCATGAATTGAAGTTTATGGTTGGGATCAATTTTAAAACAATATTCACTCTTTTCATATAAGCCAGTGACTGACAAAAGTAACTGACACCTGAATAACATAGACAAAGTGGAGAAAATGTTGTTTTTTTTAATGGGAAGTAAGTGTGTCTTAAAGAAACCCCACTGCCAATGAGTACAGTATTTCAAACATGGAATTAAATAACAAAAGCTAACAAGTACTATCAGACTTTTCTCCTATAGTACTATAACATGATAATAAATTAAACAGATTGTATAACTTACAACTTGCTTTATCAATATCTACATCCAGTTTTAATCTATGTATGTATAAAGCATATATAAACAGGTACCTGTAACTAATTCAATTGGCACTTCTCTCTAATATATGTCTTAATCTCTTAAAATACAAAATTAGACATGTCTACTCCTGCTACACATACATGCAATGAAATAATTTTCATACAATGGAAACATTAAGCAGAAATTATGTACAATTCCATTCCAAAGTCTGTATTTATTCCTACAGAAATGTTCTCAATTACAGCCAGCTTGCATTATGAACAATCTGAAAACAATCGCCAATTAAAGTCAACCCACAACTTGAACAATCTGATAAGAAAGTCTCAATTAAAGTCAACCCGCTCTATGAACAGACTGAAAACAAGTCACAAAAATAATCTCTCTCTCTCTCTCTCTGTTGGTTCTAATAATCTATCATGTCAATAGAATGGAACAGAGGTATTGGATAAAAAATTAAATAAGTAACAACTTCTTAGCAATGTACCACAGTAATGATATTTCGAGAAAACATTTTTTAACAGAAGAACTATTTTAGCTCATTTTTTTTTTTCATTCCAATTTTAAGTTTTATTCAAAGAATAGAGTTAATATAGAAGTATAAAAGCTAAAACATTATGATCCTTAACAGCATGTAAACCTTGTAGATTCACTGAAATTTAAATATCCAGTAAAAATACCATAGATATCTGCTTATAAGTTGAGTCCAACTGCAAAATGACAGATCAGTGTCTATACTGTTTGCAGCTGGACCCAACTTATACACGTGTATATATGGTACAGTTAATCTAAAGGATATATATGAATATTTTGTAAAGGTGTCATCATACATGATGCAACAAAAACACAAGGCATTAAAAAAATAAATTTCATTAAAACTGTTGTAATTGCTTGTCTTTATATTCTGATATTTTGTTTGTCAGTTCTAATATCTATGTAAATATCGTAATAGATTTGTTGCTTATTTTTATACATAATTTTCAAAGAAATAATGATTAAAATTAAAAAAGCACTTACAAATGGATGCAGTTCAAATTTCGAAAAGTTTAGTGTTATGAAGATCATTAAGG
Organism: Megalonaias nervosa; assembly: GCA_016617855.1. Lineage (NCBI taxonomy): Eukaryota > Metazoa > Mollusca > Bivalvia > Unionida > Unionidae > Megalonaias > Megalonaias nervosa. The sequence goes on from JAECUM010006252.1 coordinate 26,430, forward strand.
CACAGCCCATTTGCAAGCATGATACATAAGGCAGCTCATCTACATGATTTTTATAATTGTGATTTTCACATTATTAATTGTAAAGCTATGGTTCTATCTTTGAAAATAGACATAAATTAACTTTCAATAACAAGGAGATTTAATTAACATTTATAAAGCTTTATAATAACAAAACGGATTCAAGTTATGATTTGGCTTTTCTTTTCACATAAAACCTGGATTTGAAGATTATGAGAAGTTATACATCTTTAAAGTCAAATATTTTCATAATGCTTATATATAATATGTTAAAACATCCACTAACGTGTAAATGCAGCTGTTCCAAGTTTTAAAAAAAGATGGTTAGCCATGTCTTTCGGCTAGTTTTAGCAATAAAAGTGCTAACACAAAGTTTACTTACCAATATGGAAAACAGACTCGAGTGATTTCCATTTTGATAGAGGGACTGGTACCAAATCCCATCATTTGACAGTTACTACTGGAGAGGAAGTGCATACTCTTCCAAGCATGTGATAGCATGGGAGGGAGTGCCCATATTATGATCAGGTAAGCATTATCCAAAACATATTTAACTAAATATAAAACTGATTTCATCTTCACATACATTATCTGATTATAATATGTTCGGGGAATAGGTAAGAGGTAGATGGACTGTACAGATACTAAGAATCTTGTATGAGAATTAGGCTACAGATATCATACATCAATAAATGGACACAGTCTTGAGTTGTTTGCTCCTGAAAATAGATCAGAAGTATTGCAACCCAAATTGTTATTGAGCTGCAGAGTGATCTGGAAAGGTACATTGTTGTGGTGCTGATCTGAGTCCCACAAGTTCAAATCTGGAATGAGAGGTCTCCCAGAAAGCAGCTGGATAATACTGTATCAGATTCTTATCTATTAGCTTAATAAATGTTGGTCGGGGGTAATATATCTTTAATAATATACTGGTGGAGACTGCCTAACCTTTTAAGCCAATATGTGTAAGAAGTTAATCTGGTCCTGATTTAATTCCATTCAAGCTGAGTGGATAGCCCAATGGATCCAGGACCGAAGAGTCTGAGCAGAAACATTGTCCTTTGCTTCTTTGAGCAACAAGAATAATTGTGAAGCATCTAAAAAAGATAGTGATTTCAAAAAGATAGTGGTCTCAAGATAAAAGACTGATTTCCAATAAGCTGGAGCCTGTTCTTAGCAATGAAACCAGAACCACCACAAGAGAAGCCAAACCATCACTGTGAAACTGCAGATAGTTCAGGTCATGTGACAAGGCATGAATTTCACTGATTGTGCCTTTTAATTTAAAGCTGGAGTGACTAGAAAGTGGTTCTTAACAAATAATGCATCGGTGAAGCTCTAGAGAATGGTCTGAAGGCTGCCTTATTTGACCACAAAAGAATCCATATTAGGTTTAATTTCTGACAAAGGGCCAAGGCCTTCAGTCAAGAAAATTCAAGATTGGCTAGAGGAATCTATATGCAACGTATCCGCATACATTTTACACAATTACCAGTACTTCTTGCAGTTACTGAGTTATGGTCAGTTGAAAGGGCTTTCCGCAATATGTACAGAACATTTCCAGACTAAATCCTATGTTTGACAAATTTTCAAATTTGGGCAAAATTGGTATTTTCTACAATAACTGCCTCCATTATAATGCCAGGCAGTACTATCCTCCTCCTATCTGTACATAAGTCTTTTAAACTGCTTTTAGTAATATTACACACAGTTTTACATTCCACTATATGTTCAAAAGACGTTGTTGTGAAGCTTGAGATTGGTGGTAATAGGACTTGTGTTTAAAAAAATGTACACAATTTATTACTATATTTAAAGAAAATATTTTTAAATTTGGATTTCTAACATCATAATGAATTATTTCATTTATAAGGAAATCATTAATCACAAAAAATTATATTTTTTGTTAATACAAGTTAGAGTGACAGGAGCTACTGCAATTTCATTGTTTGTCACAGGGTTTGCATTTTACATTGTTTAAACTTATCAATGATTAAATTTAACTGATTTTTACAGTATATAAAAGTCTGGCCCAACTGTAACCAACATAGATCCTGGTCGGCCATCACATAATGTGTCAGCAGATCAGGGTCTACACTGTTTTTCAACTGATTACGCCTTGCCAAATGCACAGATCCAGATTTGCTTGCATCTTGTGCAAGAGAACATCTAGGTCTATTCAATTTGCAACTGGATCCAACACGTACATGAGTAACAGAAGTAAATAAATTATTCCTTCTAATGTATTTTTAATTCTTCAAATTTATCACACAAACTATATAGCTATTCTTTATGATCAGTCAGTTCAGAACCCCTTACGCTTCTATCTTCATTATAATGTAATCCTTTATACTGCCAATCTCATTATAGCACTTACTATATCTGTTTTTTGTCTTTATGATCAGTGAGTTCAGAACTCCTTACACTTCAAACCTCATTATAATGCACTCTTTTATCTGCCTATCTCATTACAGCACTAACTATATATATTCTTGCTCTTTAGGATCAGTGAGTTCAGAACCCCTTACACTTCTAACCTCATTATAATGCACTAATTTTATGATCAATAAGTTCAGAACCCCTTACACTAACTTCATTACAATGCAATTCTTTACACTGCCAATCTCATTATAGCACTTACTATATCCAGTCTTGCTCTTTATGATCAGTGAATTAAAAAAAACATACTTCCAACCTCATTATAATGCACTCATTTATATTGCCAACCTCATTATAATGCACTCATTTATATTGCCAATCTCATTATAGCACTATAGTCTTGCCCTTTATGATCAGTGAGTTTTTAATAAAAAAACCATACATCCCTCCTCATTATAATGCAATCCTTTATACTGCAATCTCATCATAGCACCAATTTTGTCTGTGTTGTACCAAGTGTAAAATGTACAAGCAAAATCAGTCATGCATTACACAAGGCTCAAAGTGAAGTAGACAGTAAGAAATGGAATAAATGGCAGTGAAAATCACAGAAAATGATCTAATTGTCGAGAATAAATAAAATGAAATAATGATCAAGTACTGAAATCTAACTGAAGAGTGCATGCTGGCCAAGCATGAGTTGGAAGTAACAGATGATGCATCACAGAATTTGGTACCAATTCCTCTAAGGGGAAATCACTCTTACCTGACATCCATCTCCACAAGCTGATGACATTTAAGAGCCTTTATTGCTAAAACATGCCAAAAGAAAGGTTAATGTTTCTCTTTCACTTGGGATGGCTGGATTTGCTTGGTAGCGGATGTTTTCCAGCATGTTATAACAGGTAATGTATATGAAGACCAAAAAAATCTCAAAATATTATGCTTATATCAAGTAACAGGGCTCTGGCTACCTGTACAAGAGAAACTGACTGCACAAAAGACTTCAACACTGAGGCGGCTAATCTGGGTGTAGACAGACAGACATGCAGATGGATACATATATAGGCGTCAAGGTTATCACTATGCATAGCTTCCACCAAACTGAAATCAAACATAATTCAAAGATAATTTATCATGGCATATTTATTGTGAAGTACTGCCAATTAGGAGGTGACAGTCCTGAATTTCAAAATTTTGGATGTTAATAGTTGTTTTAGTGTCACAAATATAATTTTACCACCAACGCATCAGCAGAACCAGAAAAAAGAATATTTGCAACAGTGGAACCACCAATGATGTTCTAAAATTCTCAAACCACTACTAATGTCCTCAAATCCTCAAACCACCAATGATGTCCTCAAATCCTTAAACCACCAATGATGTCCTTCAATCCTCAAAATACCAATGATGTCCTCAGATCCTCAAACCACCACTGATGTCCTCGAATCCTCAAACAACCACTAATGTCCTCAAATCCTTAAACCACCAATGATATTCTCAGATCCTCAAACCCACCAATGTCCTCAAATCTTCAAATCACCACTGATGTCCTCAAATCTTCAAACCACCACTGATGTCCTCAAATCTTCAAACCACCACTGATGTCCTCAAATCCTCAAACTACCAATGATGCCCTCAGGTCCTCAAACCACCACTAATGTCCTCAAATCCTTAAATCACCAATGATGTCCTCAAATCCTCAAACACAAGAGTCTTATTCCTATTTTAGCACTCTTTGGAAACATGAAGTAAAAATTAGATGAAAATGACCTTCTGTCGCAAAGTTGATTTTATTGGCTTTACTAGTGCAATTTTCAATGTTCAACCTTTCAGATGCATTAGATATTTTGTTTATCATATTTGAAACAAAATCTGTGTGATATATATAAAATATAAACAAACCATATCAACTGGCAGCCTCTGTGTGTTACCCTGAGATGTGTCATAATTTACAATTTTCATATTTAGATTGACAAAGCCACGAGCATTATTATGTAAATATGTTTCTTTATCTTTCATCTTTTGTTAGAGGTGGAAATCAAATTATTTCTATGAAATAAAAACCCTACTCCTATCCCTCAGAGCTCTCTGCGTAAAAAATATCATGAACTCAATAGAATGTGTCACAACTATGTATGTCTCAATATAAATATACAAGTTTTGAAATAAAAACCTTCAACACTTCATAACAAATATATTAAATAATAGTTGTTCTGAAGTTCTTAGTTATTAGTTATGCTAAACACGACTCAGCTGCATGAAAATATATTATAATGACAACTGATTTCAAGAAATGATGATTTCAAATGACAGGATGTTAAATGACAAGATGTCTGTATGAAATCGACAAATTTTGGCATGGAGACAGACAATACAATCTGTACCATCATCAAATTATCCTACCATAATATGGAATATGACACCAGAATATTATTTTGCTACTTTTTCTCAAACAATTCATTCACTGATGCATATATCATTAAATTCAAGCTAAAGTATAATGTTACCTTAGCCACTATATTAAAGTGTATCAATGTGTATATTTTGATTCTTTGCTGCTGTTTATTCCTGCCTTCAGTTATAGGCCATTTTAAGCATTTACTCTGTTCATCTCTTTTACCTTTGTTTTCATTTTCCCCAATTTTGAAGCCTGTATAAATGACTATCTTTTCCTTATTTAATTTCCTGACTTCTCTTGAAAAACTGCTATTTTGCAGATTTTGTTCAAATTTTTTATGACCTTCCTCCATGTTTCTGTTCTTCCTAGCTTCTGTAAAAAAATGTGTAAACTTGATCACCCATTCTTTGCCAGCTTTTGTCAAAACCTGTCAATCTGATTTATTTCTTCATGTTTCCTTCTGCTGACAATACAGGTCTTTTTCACTAGCCTCCATATCCTAACTTTTGTCAAAATCTGACAAAAAGACCTTCTTTTTCAAGATATTTCCCTGACTGTCAGCTGCAAGTACTGTCACAGACTTGGCATCAGGTGGCAGGTCTTTGACTCTGGACAACTTCAGGGTAAACTCCATAGGAGGAGTTTCCAATAGGAATTCCCAGTGATGGAAGACAAGACTGTCTGGGTCAGTTCGGAGCTCCACAATGCGAATCCCATGACTGGATTTGATCTTACTCCTGATTAAAGTAAAAGTGTCATGAACTAGTTAAATCTATGTCAATTTTTTTATAATGACTACTTGATTAAAAAGGTGTCAACTTTTGAACTTTTATTACAACATATTATGTATCAAATTTATGTGTCAGCATTAACAAATAAAGGTACTGTAAATGATATTATATATCTTCCCCATGCTGACTAGTCCTCTATGCATATAAATGAAATTTGTGTGCAGTGACAACTCTCATCCTTTCAGTCGCAGTGACCTTGAAACTGGTACCTTTTGACCCAAAAATAGACTACTTTCTTATCCCAAGTATAAGCCATTCACAAAGTTTGATCTAGGCATATGATGTATTCCTAATGTTATTATGAAGAAACCAATTTTATTGCTTCAGTCAGTGACCTTGACCTTTGAACTCAAAATTTACTAACTTCTTCCTTACCCCAAGTGCAAGTAAGCCACAAAATCTGATAACTGTATATTATGCAGAACTCAAGTTACTGTGTTCAAACCATTTTTCTTCTTGCAATCACAGTGATCTAAACCTCTGACCATTTGACCCCAAAGTCAATAGGGATTTTCCTTAACCATGCACAAAGTTTGATAACTTTAGTTGGTTGAGAACTCAAGGTACTGAGCAAAACCATTTTCTTCTTTCATTCATTCTGACCATGACCTTTATACCTGGAGATCAATTGGGTTCCCCCTTATCTGATGTGCAAGCTAACCAACAGGACTCAGGTTGGAAAACTCAAGTTATTGTTCATAAATAAATGTTTTTTCCCATCACAGTGACCTTGACTATTGATGGGTTTTTAACCCTAAAATTATTAGGGTTCTTCTGTATCTTAAGTGCAGACCATCCACATTTGGTAACTGTAGATGGTGGACAACTTTAGTTATTGTGTGGAAATGAAAGTGAGCAGATAGATAGATGGACATCATAACATAATAATAATTTTAAAAATCTGAGTCAAATAGTCTAATCAAATTAAAACTCCCTATTGTACTGAGAAAAGAATGCTGGTCTGGGATGGTGGAAGGCAGAAAAGAAGTTGAATCATTTTTTTATACTATTGCATTTTAATATAATAATTTGCTGCCATGATGGTTTTCATTAAACACTGTCTGTATCTTGGTACAAAAGATGATGACTTAAACTTCAAATCTTAAGAAGGAAAATAAACTGCCTTCAACTTATAAACATCCCAGTATCGCAGTTTCCTGTTGGGTTATTACTCTGAATTGTGTGCAATGCCTATATACAAAAAAACCCACCAACACTGACTGTTTAGTTGCTGGTACCTAAAATATGACTTATTAAATTATATACTTGAATACAAGTCAACTCCAACTGCAAACAGCAGACAGTGATATGCTGTCACATAATGCAGATCAGGATTTATGCTGTTCAACTGATTACTCAGAACAGATTGCACAGACCCAGATCTACTGGAGCAATGTGCGATGACAGATCTAAGTCTGTGCAGTCTGCAGTAGGACTTACACCATATACACTTGCTTTTAAGTACAGTTAAACTGCAAACAACAAAAATCCTGATCTGCCATATCATAATGTGCCTGAAGATCAGGGTCTATGTTGTTTGTTCTACTGATTACTCCTAATAAACTGCACAGACCCAGATCTGATGGAGCATTATGTGATGACAGATCTGGATCTGTGCAGTTTGCAGATGGACTGGACTATAAGAGAGAATATACAGTGAGTATATACAGTAATACAAAAATATTCAATTATTTTTTTTTTTTAATGAAATTTGTTCCTTTTCTCTCTGTCAGATTTATAACTTATGTTGTGTACCAAAAGAAGGACACATAAAATGTATTAAAATATTCACCCACTAAGTGTAAATTCTAAAACAAGACTTTTCATCTCCACTACAACCACAATCAGTTGAATGTACTGACTACCACAACCACCATAAACAAAATTTTCATCCTCATATGTAAAACTCAAAATTTCATAACATTGTAGTTATTGCATCATTACAAGTTTCATAACATTGTAGTTATTGCATCATTACAAGTCTGAATTAGCTCTAAGACCATCATACCCCTTTAAATTAAAACACATTTGAATTTATTTATATCAACATATTAAGTAGACAGCAGTTACTGTAGTAGTTGTAGTAGTGGTAGTTTTGCTCTTGTTGCCATAAAAATAAACAATACCCATCAGGTGTTAATTCTCTAAGATAAATAATGGTTTTGTGAGATCACAATGACATCTGAGTCCAGGGGAGAGAAACCACTGCAAACCCCATGATCCCCTTTATCTGTAAAACCAGTGTTTATCTTCAGTAACAAAAAAACTGATGGGAATGATTTATACTTGATAACAACTTTGTCATATCTAGCCACACACAAAATATTAAGTGGCATGGGTTTGTGAGATTTATAATTAATCTCTGCTGCATATCATTTTGCCTATATGAGCTCCAGTACTTTTTTTCATAGTGGCTAATTAAAACTGTTTTCAAGTTAGCACATGCTTTCAGATTTATACAACAGTATGAATAAAATGTTGTAAATTTTATTTATAAATCAGTTATTGAATTGTTATTTCACTTTAACATGAAATCTGCTTAACCGAACCCAATTGTGCGTTTGTAAAAACAAAGGTCAGCACAAGAGTCATATGGTAGGAAACTACTGTCAATATGCCAGACAAGAGTCCCTCATAGGCACTGATGCAGCAACAGCATCAATACACCAAACATGAGTCCCTCGAAGGGACTAATGCTCTAATGGTGTCAATACTCCGAACAAGAGTCCCTAAAAGAAACTGATGTTCTAATGGTATCAGTAATACAAACAAGAATCCCTCAAATAGACTGATATTTGGCTGGTGTGAATACTCCAATTAACACTTTAGTTTATTCAGGGTTATTTGGGAAATATTTGAAATCATCGTCATCATTATCATTTGTATTTTAAAAGTAGGGTCAATGTTCAAAGCTGGCTGATAATACTGTAATAAAATGCCCACTCCAGGGTAAATAATTTAGAATTTTAACCGAGGAGATCCAATTAGATTAGACGAAAATTCTATATGACATGTTCAAAAATGACCTAACTACATAAGTGTATACTTACCCACATATATAAACTTGTTTCTTTGATTCAGGGCATGAGTACTTGTTGAACCACCTGAATAAAAACAACAATGAAATCAAAATTGATAAAACTAGCCTCTACCAAGCTCTTATAAGTCTCCAGCAGCCACTGTAAAAATTTACTATCACAAAAAAACAATTTTGATGTGAACTTGACACTGAAATGCTAACCCCTGTGACAAGGCATACAAATAAAATAATGACAGCATTGTTTTCTATGATATCAAAGCAGAGGTACCTTTTCTATGACATCAAAGTAGAGGCCTCCTTTCTATGATATCAAAGTAGAGGTGCCTTTTCTACGATATCAAAATAGAGGTACCATTTCTATGATATCAAAGCAGAGGTACCTTTTTCATGATATCAAAGCAGAGGTACCTTTTCTATGATATCAGAGAAGCGGCCTCTTTTCTATGACATCAAATTAGAGGCCTCTTTTCTATGATATCAAAGTAGAAGTGCCTTTTCTACGATATCAAAGTAGAGGTACCTTTTCTACCATCAACAATTTTCACCAACTTTTGTCACATATAGATTTAATACTTACTACACATAATACATGCAACTCACCATCAGTGCAGTGGTCTGCTCTTTGTCACTAATCACCATCAGTGCCACTAATGAAAATATCATGGAAGTTTACACATATATTTAACCTATTTGAGCTCAACAAAATAAAAGGTAATCAAATAATTTTCTTATTTTGATGGTGTCTTGTTGTCCATTAACTTTCCAGCAGTTGGCCACCCCTGACCACAAACTTACGAATATTTTATTTTTATCTGAGCTTACATCCTTATGGTTCATGTTATCACTAATAAGAAACTATAAATCTCTTGCCGAAACTGTCAGGGAGCTGTTAACTTTCCACATGGGATTTTTGTTTAGCCATTACCCCAGAAGGCAATACAGCATGGAACAAAAACCATGACAGGTCTGATTATTTTATCTTGCCAAATTTGTTCGCCAACAAAAACAACTGTGACATGCTCTACTGCAAATGTCCATTCATCAAAAGCATAATACATGTACCAGATCAAAAGCATTCAGTTTGTCAATCCCAAGGTGAAAGAAACTACTACCACATGTTGACAAAAGACAGACATTTTGAAGTCTTGTTTTTTTTTAAGGGTTCTCCCTGAGATGCTTGTATTACTGACTGTGATTACTTAATCAGACAATAAATGGCAGACATATGACAGTAATTGGTAAAGGCAAGCGCTTTAGACCACTCAGCCATCCAGGGCCTCCAATGATCAAAATGTGATGTGTGAGATTTGGATTTTCAACATAGCTTTAACAATTTTTCAGTCATATCGCTATGATATCTGTAGTGTGGCAGTTTATAATGTCTAGCACTCTGACATCATGCTGCATACATGTAGCATGATGTCCCAACCATTATCCTGACACCATGCCGACCAGTCCTAACACTATCTCTTAATGCTGAAAGCCAAGTGAGGCAGCTGTTAGTACGATTTTTATAAGTCTTTGGTATGACATGGCCGGGGTTTGAACCCATGACCTCCTGCATCCAAGGCGGACACTCCAACTACTATGCCACCGGAGCAGTTCCATGATTAAGATGAGTCAAGATTGTGTTCTGTGATAATCACAAAATACCCTATCAAATATATTTTAAAAACCAATTAGTTCCAAACCTGGGAAACTGAGTAAAATACATAACTTATCACATCCTTATTTTAGAACCCTGTAAATGTATGGCATATTTTAATATGTAATAAAATACACAAGCCTCAGTAAAATTTAGGCTTGACACCTTATTTTTCAAAACAGGAACAGAAGGATAGACAGACATGGATAGACATAGATGGTAACTGCATAATATAATCCACAAAAAAGTGGGTGTACAAATAGCAAGAAAATCCTAAGATTAAGAAACTATTTCAATTAATTTAAAGTGAGTGATGTCAGACCAACTTGGACCTCTTGTTTCAGGGTGAAGCAAGCATGGAATGTATTATGCAGTTATCATGTTTGTCCATCCATCTCTCCATTAATATTCCTGCCTTTTTGTAAAGTGTGTTTGATTTTTTGTTTCTAGTAATGTACAGAATTATTGTTGAATCTCTGTAATATGTCTATTTCTTTCACTCTGAAACAAGAGGCCCATATGTGTCTAGTATCACTAACTTGAATGACTTCCACCTCAAAGCCAAAATGGAAGAACAGTTAGTGAAGAAATCTTGGTTAGTAAGATGCTTACTAACATGTAAATGATATGATCCATTTTAGCAAGAATGTCCATAGTTTATCGCAGAATTTAATTATTTGAAGAAAAAGAACTGAAAGACCTCACTGTCTGGATTTTTTCTGTCAAATTTTGGATCTATTTTGTCCTGCATTTCTAAGAAAATATCATTTTTAGTATTTTTTCTATTTTTAGTAACAGCAACCATATTTTATGCCAGATCAACTTCATAAATTTTCTGTTAATTTTGATGAAATTCATTTCATTGGTTTATTTAAAAGAAGTCTTTTTAATGTTTTTTCACTTCGATTTTTAGAAACTGTGGCAATAACAGATAGCAGATTCATTAAAACTTGAAAGGCCTTTGTGCAAGGATGCTTTCTAATAAATTAAATAGCATCTATGCCAAGATGGTTCTGTCAGATCTGTTCAAATTTTGTTGAGAGGTTTTTCAAAGGAATCAATTTAAGATTTGCCTTTCTTAGTAACTGTAGCCTTATCTTACGGTATAACAGCACTATTTGTATAGCTTGAAAACCCTCCATGACCAGAAGCTTTCAGTCAAATTTAGTCGTTTAAAGGCCTAATTTTAGTATCACCAGCCAGACTGACATGATTTGTATAGACTTGAAAGACCTCCATATCAGGTTGCTGTCAAATCTGACCAAATTATGTTGAAGTTTTTGAGAAGATGGTTTAAAAATTTTCCTATTTTTAATAATGGTGGCCATATTTGATGACATATTGGTATCATTGCAATTGCTGGACAAATGATCACACCACAAGTTGAACTTTAAAAAAAAGGGTTTTTCTGTTGAACAGAAGTATTCTTGTAGGTTTAAGAATATACAGGACTTCAATATGTCCAGTATTCATTAGTATGCATGGAGGACAGGCCTTTGTATTTAGCACACCTTAATGTGGAACAGTACTCATTAGTACACATACATAGTGTACAAACCTTTATAAGGCATTCTCTAATCTGAAACAGTACTCATTAGTACACATACATAGTGTACAAACCTTTATAAGGCATTCTCTAATCTGGAACAGTAGTCATTAGTACACATACATAGTGTACAAACCTTTATAAGGCATTCTCTAATCTGGAACAGTACTTATAAGTACACATACATAGTGTACAAACCTTTATAAGGCATTCTCTAATCTGGAACAGTACTCATTAGCACACTTGGAGGACAGACCTGCAGAAGGTACACCTCAAATGCAGAACAGTACTTAATAGTACACAGGGTAAATAAGACTTTATAAGGCACATTGAAACGTGGACCAGAACTCATCAGTACATATGATGGACAGGACTATGAAAGGCACACCCAAAATGTGAGTAGAACTTGTTAGAATAAATGGAGAAGAGACCTTATAAGGCACACCAATGATACACAATGGACAGACCTTTAAAAGGCACACAAGGGGTCAGGAAGATCATTTGTCCACTTGTCCTGAACAGGTGAAAATTTACTAGGCTGAGTGCATCTTTACTATGTACTCAGCTCTGGTATGAGTATGTGCTGATTCATGCCTTGAAAATAAATCTGAGTTTATTTTCTATCTGTAACAAGCACCGATGTTCAACATCACTTAATATTTGGCATGCGTCATTATAAATAACCAATGCCTAATCTACCTACATGTTGTCAGTCTAGAACATGTTGCACAGTAAATATCTTCATTTTTTTTACAAGGTATTGTGTGCAAGCTTCATATTAAAGTAGGTAAATATTATGAACATATTGTGTTGCAGTTTCATGCTTAACCCTTGATTTCTTCATTGTGTTTGCATTTACAGTGACACTTTTCAGTAATTTAGGGGTCATTATGTTGTCAAGAAAATTTCCCTTTCAACAAGCATCACACATTTTTACGAGCCAGAACTCTGAGGCATAGAGAGAGATAATATCAAAATCTTTTGATCTGGTCAGGCAATGTTACAATTGCTCGAGGTCAGTGATATTTTCAAGACTGAATCTTTATTTATACAATGTCATGCAAAGGGAAGGGACCAGCAGATATTTCTGTAGACATGAAAAATGTTGCCAATTTTGTATTTGAAATCAGTATTAAAGTATTTCAGCCAATACCCACTAACTTTTACACAATGAATGCTGTTGCGATCTATTCATAAAACAGAGAAAGTCAAGACAACAGCTGACTGGTAGAAATCTAGTTGGGGGTAATGGCCTAGAAATGCTCTGATTCTTTTGGCCAATCACCAATCTTCCTTTTTATAGTGCTTGTGGGTAGCTCTCAAGAATGGAGGTTTGACCAAAATGGATCATTAACTATGAAAGATGGTGGAAAGTGAAACCGTTTGAATTCTTTTAAATGCAATTTACTGACATTTTTCTGGTGAAATGCAATTTAACACTTGCATAAACATCTGCTGGCGTCTTTATTTGGTTTGAGAATGTATTAATAAGTTACAGTCTTGAAATTATGGGTGATCTTGGGCAAATGTAACAATGTCAGAACAGACAAAAATCATAAAATGTAGATCATATGTCTCAACTTCTCCCGCATCTCCCTCTAAAGGATGTGCAACAGCTTGTTGAAATGGAAAATTATGACACCCAGATTACTGAAACATTTCACTATAATGGCAATTATCACTAAGAAATCAAGGACTGTGTGCAACTGCAATTTCTTGAGTTACAAGCCTTGTCTCCTATTATATGTTTTTCTAAGTAGTCCTGTATTGATTATAAATACATGCTTATTGCAAAAAATGAGGTCACTGAAACCTGTACTATTTTCATGGTTCTGGCTCATATCAATATCTTTGTATCAGGTACCTATCGTTGTTTTGTAAAGTGCAATTGTTGTAGTTGTTAAGTGTACGGTGTTGAGTTTAACGAGGACAGGAACAAGTAATTCTTGCAACTCACGTGTCCCAGGGGTGAATGCTTGAGAAATTTTTTCATGAGCCCTGCACACCCTAACAAGGACCGGATCTCATTAGTAACCATGGATGACAAACCTTTACAAGGCAGATGCCAATGTGAAACAGTACTAATTACTACATATGGAGAACAGATCTTTCTAAGGCAAACCCAAATTTAGAATGTAGAACAGTACACATTTGCACACATGGAAGACAGATCTTTATAAGGTACACCCAAATAAAGAATGCAGAATTTTACAGATTAAAAAATATTGCTCTGATTTTTGCTCATATTTAGAAATTTGTTTTTGTCTGAATTGGAGTGAGGAGTCTGTAAGGTTTGGCAACTTTTATGCATAAGAATACATTTTCTTACACAAATGAGCATAGACTAACTTTGAGTAAATTATGAAAAGGTAGAGAGTGGACCCACCTGTGGAATTTGAGTAAAACAGCTGAGGACCTGTACCAGTGAGCACCATCATCTGTGTATTGGATGTTGGGTAGTTTGAATTCAGTAGCATGTGTTGGAGAGTTTGGTAGCATCGATGGGATCACCCGGACTGGGGACTGAGACGATGACACAGAGCTGCAAGTGGAGCTGTTACTTGGGTGTCTCTCTGTAAAATATTTTACAGAAATATTACCAATTGAAACTATGAGAAAATGTTAATACTTATTTACCAGTGAAATCTACCCACAAATGCTCTTAGACTGGCAGATTAGGTTCACAAAAAATAAAACAGCGTAGAAATTGTTCTGCTCATACACAATGTAACGTGGGTACGTGAGAAAGCCTGCCAGTAGCTTCTCGTGGGTCGGTGGTTCTTCCCGGGGTTTTCCAGGGTTCTTCCTCCACCATTAATACTGGCCGCCATGTATAGCCTATCTTGTGCTGAAAAATGGCGTTAAACCCTATAACAACAACAACAACAACAACAACAACAACAACAACAACATACACAATGAACTGTTTTCACAACAGGCATGCTTAGTACACATTTTTCAAATATGGCAATCATTTTCATTTTAAATACATCATTTTATGCTAGTTCATGAATTATGAAAAGTCTTTTGTTCACTCCAGTCAATAGGCATCAATAGCATTATGATCAAAGAAATTTATCAGATGGGGCCCTGAGTGGCCGAGTGGTCTAAAGCATTCATTGTTACGGATCACTGCCATCTCACCTCTGTCTGATTGGGTTTGAGTCTCGGGCTCAGCCAATGTGGGTATGTGAGAAAGCCTGCTGCTAGCTTCTTGTGGGTCATAGTTCTTTTCATGATTTTCCCAGGTTCTTCCTACATCATTTATACTGGCCGCCATGAATAGCCTATCTTGTGCTGAAAAATGACATTAAACCCTATAACAACAACAACAACATTTTATCAGATATTTTGTAAACTGCTTGTTCCAGTGGTAACCATGGCAATCTGTCACACAGGTGTACCAGTTTCAAATCCCTAAATGTATGAATTTTTCTCCTATTTGTATGTGCCTTTTTATCCTTGAAACAGGAAAGAGAATAATATCACTCATATTTTCTGTTGTTGTTGTCGTTGTTGTTGTGGGGCTTAACGCCATTTTTCAGCACACAATAGGCTATACATGGCGGAAAGTATTAATGGTGGAGGAAGAAACCGGGAAATCTGCGGAAAGAACCACCGACCCATGAGAAGCTACTGGCAAGCTTTCTCACATATCCACATTCGCCGAATCTTAGACTTGAACCCACGCAGACAGAGGTGAGATGGCAGTGATCCGTAATGGAGAGCGCTTTAGACCACTCGGCCACTCGCGGCCCCCCATATTTTCTGTGCAACATACATAAAACACTGCTGAATATAAACAGTAAACAGCAGATATTGCTGTAAGAAATCTGTTACTTTAATCTGTTGTATTACCTGATATATTTGAGCATTAAACAAAAATTTGCTTGTTCCAAGTGAATAACAGACATATTTCATCTCATTGTGGAAAATGTAGTTTTTTGGGGGGAGTAAAATAAATTTTAATTATGTTATACTTACTTGTCACTATTATTACCGTATATACTCGCGTATAAGCCAAAGAATTTAGGAAAAAAATAAAGCCTTAAAGAAGGGGGGGGTCGGCTTATCTGCAGGTCATGCAATTTTTCCTATTTTTACCTAGTCAAGTTGGGGGGTCGGCTTATACACAAGTATATACAGTAGGCACTGTTATGTACCATATATACTCGTGTATAAGCCAAAGAATTTAGGAAAAAATAAAGCCTTGAAGAAGGGGGGTCAGCTTATCTGCGGGTCATGCAATTTTTCCTATTTTTACCTAGTCAAGTTGGGGGGGGTCAGCTTATACGCGAACGGGCTTATACGCGAGTATATACGGTAAGCTTTAACCTTTCCACATGGAAAGACCTCGTCCATGCTAGATGCACCAACTCCCTGTTCTAGAAATTTCTTAGAACATGTGCAATGGCCCAGTCTGATTAGAACATGTGTAATGACCCAGTCTAATCTACATCATCAGCTCATGCTCCATAGAGTTTCCTCATTCTTTTCAGGATGGTGGCTAATGAAGTTCATGAGTGCTGGGTGGGAGGGCATCCAATAGTGACAGGTAAATATTACATAATTAAAATTAGTTTAACTTCACCCCAAAACTACATGTCAGTAATACCTTACCTGTCACTATTATTAAGCTGAATTGTCAGTAAGGATGGAGGGATGATGAACTTGAGAAGAGTAAAATGTGAACAAATTACCTTCTAATACAAGCAGTAAAGTTTATGTGGCAATTGCTTGGGTCACTGATCGTGCCGTGAATATCGAACCCAGAGAGAAAATACCTTGGATTTTTAGTTGCTAGATACTGTAGGTAAAAGGAAGAGAAGGTTGTCCATGAGCGCTAAAATGTAGTCTTCATAATATCATCTAAAGATGAACGGTTGAAATATGCCCAAGAAGAAGCAATAGACCTGAGTTCAAGGGCAGTGACCGTCTTGAACAAAAGTCTCTTGTTGTGAGAGATGCAAAAGCTCTCTTGATGGTGTGCGAAATCCATCAAGAGATGGTGGATGCTGAAACATCAGTTGAACTCCTGAAGGGGAGTTAAAACAATTTCCAACCCTTCAATCTCCTTTTAGCAAATGCTACACAGAACCTAAGTGCCCTAACTGTGCAAACAAGTCTGTCATGATCACAGATATGACTTAGGCTGGGGATTTCAACTGCTGATGGAAATACTGATGGAAGCTAGTTTTTGGTAAGGAAATTAGGCTGACATAAAAGGGAAATGGAGTTATAATTCCCAATGAAACGTAAACATCCTTCCTCAGTTGATAAGGTATGTAATTTTAAGCATAAGAGTTTCAAAAGAAGCCTCATTCAAAGGCTCATAGGGTATTTCGTCAATGCCCACAAACACATAAAAGTTCTATTTTTGGTGTCAATGAGAGACACCTGTGTCTCTGAAGTTTGAAATACTTAATACAATCTGATAAGAAAGGATATGAAGCAAAGGACTGAGCTTTGGAAAATTTAAGAGTGTTTGAAGGGGCAGCCCTTTAATCTTTGATTGTAAGAGGCTGAACAAGATTTATCTTCAAAAGAAATAGGAGAAAATCCACTACTGTAAATACAGAGGGTTGGCAAGTATTAATGCATTTCCTAACAAAACAATCACAGAAGATTTTCTACTTTGTCTTGTAGACTCAGATGTAGAACATCATCTTGCAGTTGGGAACTTGCTCAAAACTTTCCAGTCCCCGTTTGTGTCACTACAGACCAACAGTGAACCATGTGATTGCATAGGGTCTGTTTGTGTTGTGTAGTAGCCAGTCATCAAAATATTGGATTAATATAATCCCCAAGTATCTCAAGTGCACAGCTATTACTCCCATGTATGTGGAAAAAATCCTGGGCACTGAAGCTAGACTGAACAACATACCTCAAAACTGAAATACTTCCTGCCTGATTGTGTGGATGAAACTTGGGATGTGGAAGTACGCATCCTGAAGACCAATGGAAACTGCTCGTCAGTCGCTTTGACAGCCCTCTGAACTGAGGTTGAAGTTTCCATTTTGAAAGTTTCTACTTGCAGAATTTCTTTTGAAACCTCTCTACTGCACCTTTCTGAAGAAGGATTTGCACCTCCTCCTTTAATTTAAAAATGTCTGATTGATGGAAAAAGATGGGTATCCTTGAGAGTGGAGGTAATTCTATGAGCATAGACATAAACCCCTCTTTGCAATAGAAAGGACCCATTGATCTTCCATGTAGTTCAACCAGGCCTCTGAAAAGAGGGCAAAATGAGAACCTACCTGTATTAAGGAAGAGGAATGCACTGCTGGAGAGGTGAAGTGCTGGTTACTTTACTATAATTGTGGTTGGATACTACATTTTGGTACAATCTATGGCTGACCCATAGCATGATCAGGATGTGTGCAGGTACTGGCCAGTTACGATGGGCCTGCAACAGATGCAAGGGACCTATGTTGTTAGTCCCGAACATCCTGACAACCAATAATGCAAATGAGACAACTGAATAAGGTTTCTGAATTCAGGTGTGTAGCCCAAATAAGACTTTTGCAGTGTTCAAGCAAAAACTTGAACATTGCAATGCTGCATCTTGACAGAGATGAAAATAGGTCTGCTGACAATGCCATCACCATAGACAAAGTTTGTTGTGAAGTCTTTGCCACAACCTCTAAAAGACATCGCAAGGCCACTGGTTATAATGATTTTTCCTTCAGTAAACTGAAGCAAGCTGCTGAAAACAGGTCAGCAAGTGAAGCTATAGTCTCTAATGATTTGGCTTTTGTCTCTAAAATCTTGAAGGATTTAACATGGAGGCAAGCAAAAGACCTCACTGAAATGCCCACTTAAGAAGCATCCAAGCATTCAATGGCCAGGCTGGTGAGAAAACCTAAAAGCTTGAGGCTGATATTAAATCTCAATGTAGCCAGGGAAACTGACCACTCTGTCTCACCATTTCTTGACCTTTGCTCAGCCATTCTGCAACCTGCTAACCATCAGAGGAAGTAGCAGTAAACTCCTGACCATTTCTCTAAATTAGAGAGAATCTAACTATCAGCTGATCGGGCACATGTCATGGGAAAGAAGGCGGTAGACCTAATTAACAGCCATGCTGAATGACCAAATTTCCCTCCTTGACCATGCCTGAGACAGTGGTGGTGAGAGATTTGGAGAACTTCAAAGAGTAAGTCATACCTTATGCTCTGGAATTTCAGTAAATTCTTCAGGCTCTAACAGAACCGACAAGGCATCATCTTCCTGTTCCAAAGATCAATGTGAAATAGGAGAACTGTAGCCCAAACAACCCCTCTGTGGAGAAGCCCAGAAGTAGGGACATACCCATTCTGCATCTCATCACAGGGAAGTGACAGAATAGGCCTCAATGGGTGTCATGACAAAAAAGGAAGAATTCTTCTCATCTCTCTTAGGTATCATACTGGGAGGGGGATTAACTCTCACCTCCACTGACGACCTTTTCTGCAGATGACATCCATGGTAGATGTAGTTCTCTCCCTGAGGAGATAATTCCATATACTAGAAAGATTGAATGGGAACATGGGAAATGAAGGGATGATGGTCTGGTTTCCTTGCCCGGTCCCTGTTGTATGACAACTACGCAATATAGTGAAAGGCGGGTATTCGAACCTATCGCTAGTGGTATACCTAGATTCGGCATGTCTTGCAGACTTATATCCTGCATCAGGTCTGTCGGTATCTGGTGGTAAGTGACTAGTCAATGACCTTTCACTTATGGTCAAAGGTAATCTAGATTTGAGAACTGCCCTCATAACTAGGAGAGGTAGAAAGATGGATCAACCTTTTAGGTTTGTGTGATTCACTCTTAGCCTGACCTTGGATACCATGGCAGTCTTGTTCTTTCATGATGGGCAGATGCAATGGTTCTCCATATTTAGGCTCAGTGTAATCCCCTCTGTGGATATTACTGTACTAGCTTGTGGGACAGTGATACTCCACCCTATCGTTTAGTTGGGGGAGTGAACTTGGACTTGGCAAGTTGCGGCACCTTCTCTACATCCTTTAGAAGACTCGCTATCACATTTCAGGAAGGTTGTTCCGGGATGGTTGTTTCGGGAAGGTGCTGCTCTTCCCTGTTTTATTTGGAAGATTACACTCAAACCTTTGAGAAATATGTTACCATCTCACATGTAATATCATTATTTCTCTGGAAGATGTTATCTTTCCCTGCCTTATTAGGGTAGAAGCAATCGGATGTAGGAAAGGTGCCACTCCTCCCTCATTTATTTGGCGAGCGCACTAGATCCCTTTAGAAACATCTGCTACAGCCTCCTCAGCAGTACCAGAATTTCTAGTGAGACTTATTAATATAGAATGGGAAAGAACATGCTTCCGTCCCCTTCATATACGTGCGATGGCTTTGTTGTTGTTGTTGTTGTTGTTGTTGTTGGGTTTAATGCCATTTTTCAGCACAAGATAGGCTATGCATGGCGACCAGTATAATTGGTGGAGGAAGAACCCTGGAAAACCCCGGGAAGAACCACCGGCCCACGAGAAGCTACTGGCAGGCTTTCTCATGTACCCACATTAGCCGAGCCTGAGACTCGAACTCACGCAGACAAAGGTGAGATGGCAGTGATCCGTAACGGTGAGCGCTTTAGACCACTCGGCCACTCAGGGCCCCCTGTGATGGCTTTAAGTGGTGTCCTAAGTGTTGTCTGACTACAGACAACACAATCTGACAGGAGTGTATTCTTGTACATTTTGAACACGATAGTCAATATAAGTAAGTGTCTCATGGGCCATTCCAATGCCCACACTCACCAACTGTTTGAGGTATCTGAAAAATTAAAGTTCTGACACAAGAAAATTTAGTTTGACAATAACAGAGAATTGATGACATCATGACAAAGGATGTGTCAGCACCCTTCATCTCTTTACTTCTGCTTTTGCATTGTAAACATGAAGGTCAGATTTTATTAGGTTTATTCTGTATACAACCATAAACACCAGAACATCATTGTTGTGTTGGAGTAATGTTATAAAAACACCACTGAAACACTTAAAGGGGCCTAGAATCTGTTAATGCTACGCGGTTCTGTGTCATGACCACATTATGGCATTATAAACAATTATAAACAATAACAACTGTATCTGGACCCCATGTTGCAAAAAAAAAATATGTTATAATTGGTTAATTTTTGTGAACCAAAATTGAGTACTATTACTACAACAATGTCCCACATCTTTACAAAGGGAAGAAAGGGAGGGTGGATTGTCAAGCGAATAATGCATGAAAGAAAATAAGCATGTTAATTTTACAATTTATCAATTTCTAAGTTGATAAATACAGACTAGAGGTTATTAAAATTCACTATCAAGAACTAATGACAAGCCCTGGTATGAAACCACTGCACTTATAGGCATTTTTTTCTTCATAGTATATCTTCCACATGTCGACTTCATGGTCATCCAGAAAAGAATGAGGAAGCTCTATGTAGCATACACTGATGATATAGATCAGGCTGGGCCAATGCACATGTTCTATGAAATTTCTAGAACAGAGTGTTGGTGCATCTAGCATGGACGAGGTCTTTCCATGTGGAAAGGTTAAAGTTTAATGATAGTGACAGGTAAGCTATTTAGTGACATATAATCTGGTATTTTCTCCCACTGGATGAAATAAATCTGCTTTTCACTGAATATAAACAAACACTTTTATTGCATTCCATTGCAATACAAGAACTGTACTCAGTTAAACTGCAGTTTAGTAGACTGCTGCATTCAGCAGACTGCATTGCGTTCATTATACTGCTTAACTGCATTTAAATCAATAATATTTCAACAAGTCTCTTAATTGCAAATTTGTGTCTGATCTGAGAACAATAGGTTTGGAATATTTTCCTGCCTGCAATGGTACCAAATT
This sequence comes from Megalonaias nervosa, assembly GCA_016617855.1. Taxonomy (NCBI): domain Eukaryota; kingdom Metazoa; phylum Mollusca; class Bivalvia; order Unionida; family Unionidae; genus Megalonaias; species Megalonaias nervosa. The sequence continues at coordinate 48,124 of JAECUM010006252.1, forward strand.
TTAACTGGCTATTAATCTTTGCTTTTTCAAAAGACAGAGATATCAGCATGGATTTATATTGTTTATATAGAGAATTCTTGTATAGTTAAAACATTAATTTACACAAAGAATTTCAAAGCTATTCTTCAAAAAATGCAGCAATACCTCATTTAGTGTATCAAGTCATTAATTTGTGGTAAAGTTAAAGGTCTGTTGTTTAATAATGTTTTGAGTAATTGTTACAGCTCAAGCAATAGCACTGACAAAGGCACAAACATTATGAATTGTTATAATAGGACATACAAGACAACCTGAATAACGATTTCATACCTTACTGAGAACATCTATCCAACCTATTTTACACGCATGACTTATTCAGGCCTGATTCACAGAATTTATTTGAACATCTAATATCACACATGCCTCTCTCCCTCACTATAATGCCCTTCATTATATAATCTAATATCCCACATACAGTTCTCACTCAATATAACATATCTCAGTATATATTCTAACACATTCAGCTCTACCTTATTATTCACATAAGTTCTCCCTCATTAAAGTGCATTTCATTATATAACTGACTATAGAATATTAACCTCTCCCTCATTATGTTTTTATTATAGAATCTAATATCACAAACTATTCCTCATTATAATGCCTTCATTGTATAATCTAATACAGACCTCTCTAATGATAAAGCCAGTCATTATATAACCTAATATCACACATACAGCTCTCCTCATTATAATACCTTCATATAACATAAACCATCCTCCTCATTATAATGCACAATTTCACAGCCATAGTCCTCATTATAATACCATTGATAATCTAATATTGCACACTGACATTTCACTCATTATAATCCCTTCCATATGAACTAATATGTTCCATCTCATTAGTGTCCTTCAACACATCAATTAATACCACAAATACAGCCCTCCCTCGGGGCCCTGAGTGGCCGAGTGGTCTAAAGCGCTCTTCGTTACGGATCACTGCCATCTCACCTCTGTCTGCGTGGGTTCGACTCTAGGATTCGGCAAATGTGGATATGTGAGAAAGCTTGCCAGTAGCTTCTCGTGGGTCGGTGGTTCTTTCCGGAGATTTCCCGGTTTCTTCCTCCACCATTAATACTGGCCGCCATGTATAGCCTATCGTGTGCTGAAAAATGGCGTTAAGCCCCACAACAACAACAACAACAGCCCTCCCTCATTTTAATGCCTTCATTTGATCATCTAATACCACATATATCTGTAATGATACAGTGAACCATGCTATTTCCCAAGCATAAAATCTAAGAATTCAGCAAGAGGACTAAATTTGATTTTAAAAAAATATTTACTTTAAGAACAACAACCTGTTAATGATAAATCTTCAGAAGTATAACATTTTTAGCTACGTAACTTGCAAAAACACAAAAATAATATGCATGGTAAAAGCTATGATGCAGCACGATATATTTTTTGTCAGGTCTATTCTAGGACAGATGCAAAAATCATGAATCATTTCTGCAAGCCATACCTTGTTTTACTTCATCTAATCTTCCCTGCAATTAGACCCAACCCCCCCCAACCCCAACCAGCCCCAAACCCCTGCCATTTTTTAAATTGAGGTGATAATTTCCTCCCAATGATTATAAGCTCTAAAAGAGAACCTGTTTTTCTTGTAATCACAAAGCTGTTATGTCAACATGTTTTTAATGTGCTAACTTCATGGAAGTTTCAAGATGCTGTAAGATTATAATTCACATTAGCTAGGCAATACCACCCACTCCAAACAGCAAAATCATGCATATCTGAGTTGCAAATATGCTAAATTTAAATAAATTTACAGTACCTCTTTTTGTTGACTTGCTTATAAGCTTCCCATTCTGGCCAAGTGTAACCTGTGATATACTCTCACACAGCCCATCTTTGACAATGGTTTGGTGGGTCTCTGTACCGTCATAATTCTGTACACAGATGCTCATCGTGGAATGTTTCTTGAGTGGCCTAAAGCCAGGCTCCAGTTTAATAACCAGAGGAGATGGAGCTATATAAATGTTGCTGTTGCCACTACTACTTCGTCTGTGTGCTGCCTGCAAATATCGTAGTAAACGTTGAAAACAGAAACCAAAATAGAATATTTGCAGCATCAACTGCACTGATACCTTACATAATGAGCTCTTGATAGTTCAAATGACAGTGTGATGCATTTTTATAGATAGAGGAAACCAAGGACACTTAAACCCCAGTTGACCATATATCCTTATATATACTGGAACCCATGATTAAACCTAGGTCTGCAGAGGTGCAAAGAAAGTGCATGTTCGCTGAGCTCTCCAGACCCTAGTAGATTTTTGCTTGAAACAATCATATCCCACATAAGTGTGATTATTCATGTACAAATTTATTACATATGATTATTTATCTTTACATTCTTTCTGGATGCAAACTGTATAGTAATTAAATCTTTTCAATTTTATTATATACTGAACAGTGAATAAGATGAAATAAAATTATGAAAATAGACACACTGATATCTGACCATTTTTTCCCTAGTATCAAGCTTTGAATATGACAATGTTTTATTTATCCTTTGATATGTTTTAACTCCCATTGGATCAGACTGCCTTATAATGGAGTACATTATACATATAAAGCACTCTCTCACTATAATGTTGTCCATTGGTGCCTTTGAGTATACTGCCTTATGGATGAGACAGCTGTACCACCTTATAATGGATATAATGGAATACATTGTACATATAATATACTCCCTCATTATAATACTATCCATGTGAGCCATAGAGTATACTGCCTTATGGATGACACTACCTTATATTAGAATACAATATACATATACAGTACTCCCTCATTATAATGCTGTCCATGGAAGCCATAGAGTATACTGCCTTATGGATGACACTACCTTATAATGGAATACATTATAGATATACAGTACTCACTCACTATAATGCTGTCCATGGAAGCCACAGAGTATACTGCCTTATGGATGACACTACCTTTAATAGAATACATTATACATATGCAGTATTTCCTTGAATAATGCTGTCCATGGGAGCCACAGAGTATACTGCTTATGGATGCGACTGCCTTACCACCTTTTAATGGAATACATCATACATATACAATTATATCTTGGTCAAAATCTTACGTATCTAATTAGCATATACTCCCTCATTATAATGCTGTCCACTGGAGCCATAGAGTATACTGCCTCATGGATGACACTACCTTATAATAGAATACATTATATATAATCTGTAAATTCTACAGTACCTTTCTGTATGGACTCCCATAGCAAACATCTTGATATCTTCTTGAATAACTGTTTATGACCATAGCACCTTCAGAATCATCACTGGAAAGACTTCTGGGTAAACTCTCCCTGCTGCAGTAACTTCTGTGGTCAGCTGACATTTTTGACCTTTGAACTGTGAAGACCTTGTGAAGGTCATCAAATCCTCGAGCCATGATCCCCGTTGGTGTATGAGCCAGGTCAAATGTGTGACCCAGCTCATGTAAAGAGGCACCCAACCCAGTAGCATAGTTTGCCCAGTGGTATTCCCTGATGAAAACGTCAAATAGGTATTAGGTATTGTTAAATACACCTTAATAGATCAAAAAATAATATTTTTGGTGTTGCTAATCTCAAACAATTTATTGTTATCATATAGTGTTTACCGCATGTCTAAAAAAGACATGGTAATAATACACCCAGACATCCTATGGTCAAAAATGTATGATATTTTATCTTTATTATTCATTATTATTGCTATTCTTGTTGTTTTTACAATAGTGAGGGAAAGAAACAGGGCACTAAAGATAGACAAATTAAGGTCACATAGTGCTACAGAAAAAAGTTCTGATAGGGCATGGTAAGCAGGAAGAAGCATTCAAAAAAAGGGCATGACACCTAGTAAGAAAGACATGGTAGGCAAGGAAAAGTGTATGGTGCCATACCACGTTAAAAGCGACTAGGGACAATGCAATACCAAATCATGTCAGTACGTTTGTAAAGGTCATCTGTGTAACGTTTGTTGTAGTCATGGAGAGAGCATAATAGATTATCTACTTGTTGATCAGTCCTCTAAATGCCCATATATTACTCAGGTGTTGATTAAATTTATCATAATAATAACTAATAATATTGTTTGTACTCATTTTTATTGTTACAAAGATTTGCATCTGTAAAACATGTCAAGTCTCATAACAGATTAAAACAATTAAACTTTAACAAAAAAAAATACCCAAGAACATTGCAAACTTCTGTTAATTGCAAAAGAACTTTAACTGCATAAGAACTTTAAAAATATCATCTAAATGTATCCTAATTTTATTTGTATATGTGAAGCAATTTTTAGGTAAATTGTCTAACAAGGTTTCCACAAAAAACAGGTCAAGTCCAAAAAGTGCAACAAACTGAACAAATACCCAAATTCCTTAAATTGTTTCAAAATCTAATTACAGTCATCTACATGTGCATATAAAGGAATTTTTCTAAGATCAAGTGTGTTCTGCATTATATTACTAACATACTGCAATTAAGTTTTGCATTTTAAAAAAATCTGTATTCTAAAAGTCTAGTTTTCAATAAAATACAAAAAACATTCAAATACTATCAAAATCTAAAAAGGTCTGTCTGTATATATTAAGAGAAAGATGTCTACCAAATTTCATTCCCATATATCCAAGTCAAGCTGCTTCTGCACAGTGACGCTAATAATCTAGCTAGCCAGGGAGATGGGACTAAAATAAGATGCCCACTCTGTAAATGTTTAACAAGAGCATTATGAATGGTACATTATATGCCTGTACGATGTTTAAAAGTCCTCTATTTAGGTACTAGTCACATGGTTGACTGTAGATTATTAACCAAATGGGTTTCAATGACCAGAAAATTTGGTCAAAGTATACTGTATGTTGTTTTGGACTAAACTTACTGTAAAGAAACTATTGTTTTCTTATTAGACTTACAATGACCACAGAAGCTTGTGTTGTTGCATACAATTTACCTATAAATCATACATGTACCATATAATCCTTCACGTGTAGGAATATTTAATACAAGTATGATTTGTAGGTAAACTGCAAGCAACAATACAAGCCCCTATAACTATGACATTACCGTACCTCCAGTCCACAGAATCGAAAGGTTGCTTTATCACACTATGTGCAAGCCATCCATAAAGTTTGCTCAAGGAACTTACTTCAGTGAAAGTTATTTTGCTTAACCGATTTTTCCTTGAGCCACACGTACCTTAACTTTTAACCTTTTGACCCCAAAATGAACTGGACTCTTCTATATCATAACCTTTAACATACATGTATATAAACACCCACATTTGTCTTTCTGTGTGTCATGGATGCCAAACAAGAGGTTGCAGGTGCAAAACTTGCAGCAGCATCCCAATTTTTTAAAATACCTTTTTGTATTTTTATGTTCAATCTTTCTTTTTAACTCACTCATCCTAATGGCTTTTTTAACATTTTTTTTTAATCTTCAAACTTTGTTTTACTACACCCATCCCAACACAGGCAACAGCTATTACAGTAATAACAAGTATAAAAGCAAGATTTTTCCTTTGACTTCCTAAAGATGTTCTCAGTCATAATGTTACATTAAACTAAGTGGGATATTGTGAAGATTGATTAACATGACTTTATTCCTTAGTACAATGAACACCATACACCCTAATCTACCACTGCACTACACAATGTCATGTCTGGGTTGATGACACTGTCTGGGTGCTTGCTGCACAGAAGCATATACAATATAATAACATAAAACAGAATTAAAGATGAGACAAGAAAAACATGTCTGTTGTCGATCAATCACAGATTCAACAGATCATAATGTAAGCCGACCCCAGTAACCATGATTGCAGCAAATTATATATGGGATAGATAATCAATAACATATAAAACTAAATATCACTCCTATCTCAGTGAGTTATGCACCACATCCCCTGGGTCCTATATTCAATCCATTAGATATATGCTCCTCATTGTTCACACCATAAAAAAACCCAGATCATATATTTTCATCACTCTGAAAGCACTGCTATCAAATAATAACACCATGAAATGAAATCCGAAAATTCATCATGATTTTGTGACGAGTTTCAGAAACAAGCATTGTTCTACCTTGCCAACTCACTACAGTGTACACAGCACTATTCTGCCATCCATTCACTACAGTGCGGGGGCCCCGAGTGGCCGAGTGGTCTATTATACAAATGCTAGAGCACAACATGAGAAAAGTAGTCTTGGTGCACTTCAAAATGCAGAATAAAAATAATAATGAATTATTGATTTTTTGAGGCATTTTGAAGGACTTAACTTGGAACATTTCAAAGAAATATGATAATTTAATTCAACACCTCAGAATATTTTGAGCTGTGAGATCCACAAGTTCTTTGCTTATGTTCAGAACGTTATCATTGAGAACATCTGTAATTTCAAATGGTACTTGCTGAATGTTACCATTTTCATCACTACTACATCTAAATGGCAGGTTATTGACAGATTTGCCTTTTAAGTCAGTGAAGATTTTTTAAAGGTTCTTTTCGTAATACTATCTGATATTTCAGTGGAATAGTACATTTTCCTTGCTTTCTGAATCATTACCATGTAATTGTCAGTTTCTTTTAATTTCTGAAATCTATCCCATGTCTTGACAGCATTCAATACATCACTTGCAGTTATTCAGTTAGGTTGATTCTGTTGCCTGACTCCCTTGAAATGAATAGGAGCAGGCCCATTAAGGATGTCAGCAAACTTATCTATCCAAATGTCAAAAGCATTTGATGGGTCATGAGAAAGTACATTTATTGACCAAGGAATCAATTTCAGTTCTTTAGGGAATAGTTGTGCATTGATACTTAATTTGTTGGTAGAGTTTACTTTTGTACTTATTTTTTGTGTACAGCATATAGGATCATGATCACTTATATTATATTGGAGAAATGCAAATTCTGTAATACTGTCAGCATTGTGTACATGAGATGAATTAATGCAACTAATGTTTCAGATACCTCTATTACTCTAACTGGAAAATAAACTAGCTGTTTACAATTCATGGAATTCAGTTTCAATCCAGCTTTGCCTGTTGTCATACAGCAAATTGTACCATATATGCTCACTTATAAGTCAAATCAAACTGCAAACAAAAAAGATCCTGATCTGCAGTAGCATAATGCGTCTATAGATCAGGATCTATGTTGTTTGTTCTATTGATTACTCCTAACAAACTACACAGACCCAGATCTGCAGGTGCATTGTGCGACAGCAGATCTCGGTCCGTGCAGTTTGCAGATGGGCTTGTCTCATAAGCAAGTTCATACGGTAATTAAAGACACCTGCTAAAATGACTTCTTTGTTTTCTATATACAAATTTTTATGCTTAATTTTTAAATATAGTATACCAAGCGTTGAGTGTTCACTGGTCTATATACACAATCTAATGCAAATGGTTCTGGGAATTATATCTTATTTCAGGGAAAATTATTTCCATACCATTTTTCTCAAGATCATAACATTGTTTGGCAGGAATGCAGTCCTAATGTGAATGAGAAGTCTACTGCCCTTTTCAAAAAGTCTGTCGTTTCTGTGAAACTTACGTTCATCATCATGAAATACTTCATGTAAGAAGGTTTCACTGAATACAAAAATATTGATCACTGAATTATTTCCTGATAGATGTATACTGATGTCATCAAGTTTTGGAAAAAGATAATGGATGTTCAAATAGCAGGTTCTGCGATCTTTTTGCTTAAATCACTGATTTTGAGACAATTCTAGGTTTTGAAGGTCTTGAAAAAAGAAAGGCACTGAACATCTCAATACTAATGCAACCAACATATGAAGCATTATATTTCACTAAATTATCTTCATTACAGCATCCCAGCTCCTGACTATATCAACTATGATATACCTCTAAATTTCCTTCATTACAGTGTCCCAACTCATGAGTATATCAACCATGATATTCCTTTCCATTACCTTCACTGAATCAGTGTCCTAAATCAGTGTCTTTTCAGTAGATGTTGCAATGAGTCTTGAGACATAAAGACTATCAGCAGTTTTAACTCAGCAGCAGTCAACACATTATGGTCACTTTGATTCATGGAGACAGTGGGACTGTACCAGAGGTAATTCCATGGGCACCATCACCCAGTGGGATATCTATAGTCTGTTTTCTATCATGACATGGCGAATCTCAAAAAGTAGTTCCTACAGCTTTTTCCAAAAATTCCTAGAAAATTGTGTTTGCATTTTAAACATTTGGCCACATCTTTGTTGCCATAACCCTAATGCTACGTAGCTGAATGCAACATTTAAGTGATTTGCTGTATGTCCATGTTGAACAGTCATAACACTGAATTTTGCTAGTATGTCGGCATGATTTCAAATTATGCTCTTGTTCCAAATGATAGAATTATTTTTTATTATGTCTGAGATAGCCAGTATGGTTCTGATCATATGTATGATCCTGGTATCTATGACTTTTAGTGGGGTCACAGTTGTTATTTAGTATAGGGAAAACCTCATATGGCATGAAGAAAGTGTAATAAACCCTTCTTGTTCAAATGGGTTATATCTTTTATCATTAGGTACTCCAGAATTAAACCAGATTTTGTTGCAACTGCATCCTCTATGTCTATCATTTTGTCATTCCACTTGTGTCATAGATGTTCGATTACAGCATTCAACTAACATTTCTGTAAATTCTTGGACATGCACTACATAGAAAAGTGAAGGGGATAAACACAGAACTTAATCAGAGTAACAATACCAATATACAAAAGAAATCAAATATCATGCACCATATCATTATTCAACTAGTTTTATAAAATTTATCTCAAGTGAACCAATTCTGAAATTCTATTCACTGTGAATTAACTAATATTTGTAAGATACAGTGTACTCGTTTTTGAAAAATACTAATTTTTTTTAGAACTAATATTTGAAGAACACAAATATTTGTAGGACACTTATAGGACACTAATATTTGTAGCATACCAAGTTTTGTAGGATACTATCATTTTTAGGATACCGAGTTTTGTAGGATACTAATATTTTCAGGATACCAATTTTTGTAGAATACTATTATTTTGTAGGATACCAAGTTTTGTAGGACACTAATACTTGAAGTATACCAATTTTTGTAGGATACTAATATTTGTAGGATACCAAGTTTTGTAGAACACTAATATCTGTAGGATACCAAGTTTTGTAGGATACTAATATTTTGTAGGATACCAAGTTTTGTAGGATACTAATATTTGTAGGATACGAAGTTTTGTTAGAAAATAATATTTTGTAGGATACCAAATTTTGTAGGATATAAATATTTGTAGGATACCAGGTTTTGTAAGATACTAATATTTATAGGATACCAAGTTTTATAGGACACTAATATCTGTAGTATACCAAGTTTTGAAGGACATTACTATCTGCAGGATACCAAGTTTTATAGGATACTAATATTTTGTAGGATATGAAGTTTTGTAGGACACTAATATCTGTAGTATACAAAGTTTAGTAGGATACTATTATTTTGTAGGATACCAAGTACTGTAGGACACTAATATTTGAAGTATACCAATTTTTGTAGGATACTAATATTTGTAGGATACCAAGTTTTGTAGGACACTAATATCTGTAGTATACCAAGTTTTGTAGGATACTAATATTTTGTAGGATACCAAGTTTTGTAGGATACTAATATTTTAGGATACCAAGTTTTGTAGGATACTAATATGTTCAGTATACCAAGTTTTTTGTAGGACACTAATATTTGTAGGATACCAAGTTTTGTTGGACACTAATACTTTTAGGATACCAAGTTTTTTAGGATACTAATATTTTGTAGGATACCAAGTTTTGTAGGACACTAATATTTGTATGATACCAGGTTTTGTGGGATACTAATATTTGTACTATACCAAGTTTTGTAGAATACTAATATTTTGTAGGATATCAAGTTTTGTAGGACACTAATATTTGTATGATACCAGGCTTTGTGGGATACTAATATTTGTATGATACCAAGTTTTGCAGGACACTAATATCTGTAGGATACTAATATTTTGTAGGATACAAAGTTTTGCAAGACACTAATATTTGTAGGATACCAAGTTTTGTAGGCCACTAATATTTGTAGGATACCAAGTTTTTGTAGGATACTAATATTTTGTAGGATACCAAGTTTTGCAGGATACTAATTTTTGTAGGATACCAAGTTTCGTAGGATACTAATATTTGTAGGATACTAATTTTTGTGGATTTGGTGGTTGCTACAAACCAGATTTAAAGACCTAACATACAGTAATTATTCTGTGAAGACAACAGCATTCCTTTCCCAATCAACATAATCAATTCTAAACATATTTTGTTGCTGCAAAACCACAAATATAAATGAACTCAGAGTATACTGTTATATTTGTAACATCAGGCACCATTTGAGCTCTTAAAAAAGGAGGGGGTACTCCTTTTAAAAAAAAATATTTCCTCTCATCTTTTTGCTATAAGAGCAGTTTTACTATCCTGTCTATCCCTCTGTTCCATCCAATCAAGTAAACACAATTTCCTGTCTTTAAAAGTTAAATATGGAGGTTTCTGATCAGACTTGTTTGAATCTTTGAAGCTTGAAAACTGCATATTCATTGTTTTTATCAGCTTCTATAGCATCCTTTACAAGTCATTTCCAACAAAAAGTAGAACCCTCACCAGAGTTAGCACAGGCATTACATGCCCTTAATATGTATGCAGAAATGATGTTATCACTAGAATCCCTAGAACAAAAAAATAAAACAGATTACCTTGCTGGGATTGGTTATAAAATGAACAATGATCTTGTGGAACATTCAGAAATTGAAACAATCAATGCTAACTATGGTCATTCATATATATATATATATATATATATATATATATATATATACACACACACATATACAAACAAAAATTGGTGACAGTTATTGGAAAGAATTACCAAAATACTAAGCATTCAAACTCAGAATCAGAATCTCATCATTTTTTTCTCTTACATTACACAAGCCACACTGAGAAAACAAATCCATATTATTAACTGACATTACTGACTGTAACTCTGAAAATAAAATGTAGTTGTGTGAAAGCTGCATGGGGGACCCTGCCCCCTTTACCTGTAACCCCTAATCCCATAACATAATATTTTGCCATGTTCTACATGGTATTTGTTGCTTGCATATTTCAATCATAAATGTACAAAATGAATATGTTTGTATTCCACATTTCTGTACCATATGAAAGAGGTAACATATATTTTCTCTCTCTTTGACTGCCAAAATACTAATGTTTGGAAGGATGAGCAGCCGGGTCAACTTGGAAAGCTCATCAGAATACTTATTGGTCTATGAGCAGTGAGGCCTACATGGAATGCTCTTCATAGTACTTTCTGGAATATGGGCAGTAAGGCATACTTGAAAAGTTCTTCAAATACCTTCTGGTATATGGGCAGTAAGGCCTACTTGGAAAGCACTCCATAATACTTCCTGGTCTAAGGGCAGTAAGACCTACTTGAAAAGCTCTCTATAATACTTCCTGGTCTACATGCAGTAAGGCCTACTTGGAAAGCTCTCCATAATACTTCCTGCTCTACATGCAGTATGGCCTACCTGAAAAGCTCTCCATAATACTTCCTGGTCTAAGGGCAGTAAGGCCTACTTGGAAAGCTCTCCATAATACTTCCTGCTCTACATGCAGTATGGCCTACTTGAAAAGCTCTCCATAATACTTTCTGGTCTACATGCAGTATGGCCTACTTGGAAAGCTCTCCATAATAATTCCTGGTCTATATGCAGTAGGTCCTACATGGAAAGCTCTTCATAGTAATTTCTGGTATATGGGAAGTTAAGGCCTACTTGGAAAGCTCTCCATATTTCCTGGTCTAAGGGCAGTAAGGTCTACTTGGAAAGCTCTCCATAATACTTCCTGCTCTACATGCAGTATGGCCTACTTGAAAAGCTCTCCATAATACTTTCTGGTCTACATGCAGTATGGCCTACTTGGAAAGCTCTTCATAATTATTCCTGGTCTATGAGCAGTGAGGCCTACATGGAAAGCTCTTCATAGTACTTTCTGGTATATGAGCAGTAAGGCCTACTTGGAAAGCTCTTCTTAATAATTCCTGGTTGGCATAGTATAACCAGCAGACATCTATTTTCTGCAGCTTCATTCATTTAAAAATTTTAAAAAAGGAAAACAATAAGAACTTTTCAATATTTAAATAAAAGTTGTGACCATATACAGCAAAAATCCATCTTGTAACTTAAAAAATACAGTGAAACCAATAGATCTATATACATCAGTGGCTGGCCAGCACATTCTAGAATGATGTCACATAAAACAGCAAATGGCAACCAACTATATCATCTCCTGAAAGCTAAAATAAAGTGTATCTAATACCCATCTAGAGTTCACAACAAATTACCCAATATGAAGAAATTATTGTACAAGAAGTAGACTCATAAGTGATGCCAACATACAGACCTAATTAATACATTCTGTGAAAATTAGGCAGCTAAAGCTCCAAACTGATGTGCAGAAAAAAGTTAAGGTGACTGACTCCATTCAGATCCAAGTTACGGAACATTAAGTTTCAAAGACTTTGCGTTTTGTGCTCAAAATTGTTTGAGAAAATGGTTCCTGGGCAATTTGTTCCTAAAGAATAAGTACAAATTTATCTTCCAAAGGCTTTTTCCAGGTTTAGCATAATTGTCAATACACTTTTCAGTACAAACATAACAATCCATCTGAAGCAAGTATGTACTTATCTTTTTACAAGAAAATTATTTGTTTTTAGAAAAGAATGTTGCTAAGATAATGAGTATTGTTAAGGCTCTATTGTCTTAAACCAAGTAACAGAAAAAGCAAACCAATAACTTTAGTAAAATTCCAAAATTAATTTATTTTCTTAAGTTACAAAGTAAAAATGGAACAGGAGCTTAGAGTGTATTGAATTATATCCCAAATAATCCTAAAAGTTCTAACACAAGACCAAAAGTATAGTGTGTTCCAAAAGAATTCCAGGTCTTGAATTTGCTGATGTACCAATAAACTTGAATACCCTGATGTACCAATGTTCCTGATGTATCACAATGATATAACCCAGAATACTTCTGAATGAATTCACAATTTTTAATTCCAATAAATAATTTAAATAAATAATTCCTCTCAAATTATATATGAACACAACTAAAAGTGAGTCCATAAAGACTGAAATTACAAGAAGAATGAATAACTATTAACTTCATCTTCCTTATCTATAGACTTATGGTGCAACAAAATGCCTTGGACTCAGGAAATTTCCATCAAGTTTGTAAACAAGGTCAGGTCTGTTTCCTTAAATTTTAGCAAACAATCTGACAAAATTAGGTAGGCATGGTTTTTCATTATCTTAAAGTATTATCTGCAATCATGGACAAAAGTTAGCTATGTCATATGTTGTTTACAAATGATGCTTACATTCTTCAATCATGGAAAAAAAAGATAAACAACACAATATAGATATACATAACAGTAATATTTATACTTGCTTACAAGCTGGGTCCAACTGCAAACAACATAGACCCCAATTTCCCACTGCATAGTGTACCAACAGATCTGGGTCTATATTGTTTGTTCCATGGAATAATCCTAACAAACTGCATAATCCAAGATCTACCAGTACAGTATGTGATGACCAATAAAGGTACATGTAGTTTTCAGTTGGACCTGACTCTTGAAAATGAGTATGTATAGTAAAGGGCACAGTCAATAGGTCAAAGGTGAGGTCAATTGAGTTATTTCTACTTTTCCTTTCATCGCATATATATATATATATATATATATATATATATATATATATATATATATATTATAAAATAAACAACACCAACACCTAGAATGTGTGACTGGTTTCGCTTTATTGCTTCATCAGACTGAATTCAATATCATTGCTTACATCATTACATATATTCTGTTTTTAAGTGATCAGTGATACAAACAATATGACATAAACAAGATGACATCATAGCTTACATTTTTAACCTAATTGTTTTATTCTTTAACGAATAATTGACATGGAAATATTCATATATAGTACAGATAAATGATATTTTGATACATAAAAATACATAAAACCAGATCTTAAAGATACATATTGGTAACTATCTCAAAAATTTATGAATAAATAGAGATAAACAGTTTTATTAATATTTTTATTATATATAATGCACATTTTAAAAAAATATGTATTATACCTTGATATATTATTGATGAATGTTCAATATTTCATCAGAACTCAAATTATATAATAAAAAATTATGGTGTGCATAATACATATAATCATTAAATAGATAACTATTTTATAAATAATTAATCATCATATATTGAGAATTAATTTTAAAATGCCCTTTCATTTTTAAAGAATTAGTAAACTTATTTTTATGATATTAGTTTATACTTTCACTAGTTAAGTTATTCTGTAAATTAGAATAATATAAAAATATTCTTAACCAATTGTAAACTGGGGACATAATTAAAAAAAAAGTTTGATTAATGAATGTCGTATAGAGTTTTGGAATTTAGACCTTTTGGATATACCGTATTAAGACGGTGAATCCAACAGGTTTCCTTTAGCAGATATTCCATCTCAGAATCAGCTATAACAATAGGTTGAAAGGAGAAATCTTGCAAAGTATAAGAACTCTTGTTAAAATGTGCAGCAACATGAGATGAAAAGGATTGATCGATAAAAAATTTTATGTCTGATCTATGCTGGTTCATACGTTTAGATATTTGTTGAATGGTTTGTCCAATATATTGATGCCACATTTTTTGCATGTGATCAAATAAATAACATTTGATGTTGCATAATTAGTATCACAATGCATATTACATGTTTATTTTGTATTTATTACTATTGAAAGAAGTATTTTCATCAATAAAAGAACAGTGCAAACATCTAGGTCTATTACATTTAGTTGATGATCCTTTTTATATGATGTTTTTCTAGTTTAGAATTAATTAGGAAATCTTAAAGATTTTTAGTCCTTTTATAAGCAAGCGTGGATTTGCTTTGATGTAGCGATTTAACACTTGCTTTACATGATAATTTTAATAAATCCCAATATTTTTTGACAATAATGATCAAGCAAAAAACTTAATAGCCCCAGGCACACAAAAGGCAACCTATGCAGATGCAGTAAAAAATGGGGTGAAGAAAATTGCACATGAATCCAACATAACCGTAATAGCAACAATAAAAAGACTAATGGTGACCTTAAAGAATCTGTTGCAGACAACACAAACAGAAGAAAGAATAGGAGATTTATTAGAATACAAAGCAAGAACAGGTGGAGGAAAGAAAAGATAAGAAAAAAGGAAATCAGAAGGGGAAAAGAAACTGTGTTAAACCTTTCTAAGCGAATTCTGATAGTGATTACATTCTTCTAGGTAAGGGGTTATCATATTGTCCAGAACAAAAGTGCATGATAATATTAATTTAGTAGATGCAATTCTTAAATACACAAGATCATTAAAAGTTAAAGAATTTTTCTCACAATCATGCACATATTCACAATATGAAAGTAGTTTACGTATAATATATATATTTTTTTTTTTTAAATATGCAGTATACATAATAAAAATATTAATAAAACTGTTTATCTCTTTTTATTGATAAATTTTATATATACATATATATATATATATATATAGTTACGTGTAGGCTCGTACAAAAGTAACAAAAGAAAAGAGTGAAGTCAACAAGCTTTGTAAGTTTTAACAAAATAATTTATTTCCCTAGAAAACATGATAAAAATATGAATTAGGACTTACGGTTTGTGAATATAATCCAAAAATTAATCCTAGAATTTGAAAATATAAGTCCTATCACTAAGCAGTTCTAATTGAATCCAGGTTCGAATCTCGGTGAAGTTCCAGTATGGAAGGCGATGACATCAGATGAGGTCGTTGTACTGATGGCAACAGTTCCATCGTTGAAACACAATTTTAAATGTTCTGTTTAGAATTCCAGAATAAATTTCCACTAAATGTCTTTGTCCCAGAATTTTTATAAAGAAAAGTACTTGTTTTGTTTTCCAGAGAATATGAATTATTAAATCCCCAAAAATAGATGAACTTCAAAATAAACTGGCATCAACAATAAAAAAAACACCTTGAGCTTTAAAAGGTGTAGGATGCGACTGGCAAATCTACTAGAAATCGTCTGTCTTAACCCACGATCTTAGATCACATGGTGGCTCATGTGACGGGGCTATGTAATCACTAATTTGAACAGCACAGTAAAAAAAATGCCATTTCACATGTAGGCCAAAATAACCCAAGCTAAGAATCAGATTCTCACGCTGGAAATAAATGAAAAAGAAAGGCTGTTTACAACTTAGCTAACACGTGGGCCGAACATGACCTTGGTAATAGCCAATCATTTTCATTCAGTGTTTACGAACGTCTCAACCAAGGTGAGCTAAAAATAGTGATAAAGCAACCTTTTACTTTCTAATCAGGTCAAGTGAATTTTCTGAAAAATAGTCAAATCCCATGAAAATTATCATTATAATAAAATGTAATGAAACAAAAAATAAAAAAAAGAATTTAAAACTAACACACAAGCAATTTAATTACATATTCGTAACATATATATATATATATATATATATATATATATATATACTTACACCATATTTCATGTATATGTAATTTTTTGTACACGAAGGAATATTTGTAAAATAAATAATTAGGGTAACATAGTGATATTCCGACCAGTAGGGTAATTCCGACCGTGAATGTACGTCCTGCTGTTTACAACAGAGATATGCAAATTACTTGCTGTGTTCTTTGTTTTTATTTGTGCACATGCATATGCAAATTAGTTAAGATGTTTCCAGGCGATGAGGGCATCGCATGACAAAATGACCTAATCGCACGAGGTCAGAAGCAGCATTCATAAGAGAATTTATTCAGGACCCTAATCAGGCATCAATCATCCAAGATTTGTATAGCTTTCAATAACATAATAATTATGATATCTAGCTTTAAAATAATGCTTTGTCTCATTAAAAAAAGTAAAAATTGCACCAGTTTTATGACAAATAGCAATAGTATGCATTGTTCTGTATAGTGGTCAGATTTTCCCCAGGTTCTTTATCATAAGAGGGCAGTTCTGACCAAGAGCACAAGCTAAAAGAAAATGTAGAACTACGATTAGTTTGTATTGAACTTTGAAGAAAAAAAAACCCAGGAATAAATATGTAATTAAAAACAAATAAAAATTAAAAATATAAAATCTAAATAAAAAATATGATGTTAATTCTCTCCACAATTATCTCTATAACATCTACAGTTATCTATATAACAATATCGCTTTCTATCTGCTATCTCTCTATCTGAAGAAAAACAAAAAATCAATTTAAAACTTTTAAATCTGTCAAGATAAACAAAATCTTTGTATTTTATTGATACAAACTTGTATATGTATGGTCCATATATGGCGGTCAGAACTGCACATATCAGAGGTCAGAAGTAGGCACAACATGGTTGGATTTACCCCAACATATATAGTCATAATAAAATCACTTTTCAGTAAGAAGAACTCAAATTATGTGCTTTTTGGATAATGAAACTTGTTGCAAGAAGCCCAATTGACTGCTTTCCGTGCCGTAGTTTAGGGACACAGTAGTTGGCTTCAATACTGAAGTTGTCGATCTCATGTCAATGACCTCAGTGGTCGGAATATGACCAGATTACCCTGTCATTTTGTGGTACTGACCGTGTACGAAAAATAAGGGGATTGTACCTGAACAAGTTCTACGAAACACATGCTACTCGACAACCTAATGGTACAAACATACAAAGTAAATGTATATTTTCTGTCTTGTTCTGCTCTCAGCTCAAGAATCTAATTACAATAAAAAATAAAAGTACTCAGAAAGATTTTTGTTGTTATTAGTGAACGAGAGAGAGAGGATTTTGTCTCAGTGTGCAAGCTTGTCTGCATTTAGACCATATGTAGCTGCTATGTTGTGTAATGATGGCAAATGATTAAGATGGTTTGAATATGTATTAGTTATGGGTATTATTTATTGGTAAATTGTACGCAATGATATGAGTCCACATTGTCAAGAAATTAAGTGCAGCTCGTATTTTCACGGCAACAATAATCTCATTATCAAATTGCAATAACAGAAAAAGAACTAGTTAATGCATGCGCGTGCATGCGTGTGTGTGTGTGTGCGAGAGAGTGAGATGAAACAAAATTTTGTCAGTGTACAAGACCGTATTTATTCAGGGTGGTTTTTATTTGTAGCTTTTGCAAAGAGAAAAAAGACCATTTTCAGTTACCTGACGATTGTGATAATCCTCATGTATTACAACCCTACTATATTCCATTATCAATAAACACCACTAAATCAACAATTCATTCTTGTTTTAGCAATGATATACATTGTCACAACAACCACATGGCTCTGCAGTGTTATTTACACAGTAATTAAACTTGCTTAGCGCTTTGGTTATTCCAGTTGAAACCAGATTGAGGGCAAGAATCAACAGAAGAGGTCAAATCAGTGAGGCTGCCATTAGGGAAATGTTGTTGAAGCCATTGTCCATACAGCAGATGTTATAAGGACAAGTGATCTTGTTATTCCAACTCGCCAATAAAGATAACAATAGAGGGGTATATCGTAGAAAAGATTTGCAATAATATGTTGATTATATCCAAGTCAAAACACTACAACCACTTAAAAGATAGTATATATATATATATATATATATATATGTGTGTGTGTGTGTGTGTGTGTGTATGAATCAATTTATCGGAGTCCGTGACTTTAAATTTTATGATAGAAAATGACAAGGTTTTTATATTTTATGTTTGTATGACTATAATGAAAAAATAAGACCAGTTGACCAATGGTCTGTGGTCTTCACTTTAGCATGTACTGAGATGTAATTTTGTTGGATAAGAAAACATCAAAGGGCTTCCGAACTAATTTTAAAATGCATTTGGTGTATTTTTGCAGTGACGGTCTTAATAAGGAGAACTAATTAACGATAATATTTAGAGGTATGTTCTGTGAAGTCCTTTGTCCATTTGTTAATAAACACCAGTAGATATTGTAATGACAGTAAGAGAGCTTATGCATCAATCATTGTATTTTCTCACCAACAATTAATTATTAATTTGTGTAAAAACAAAATGGCAATACAGTATTTTCGATCTTTTTTGCAAATGTAAATCTTCTTAGTGGAAATTTTATGTTCGATGGTTAATGGCTTTTTTGAAAAATACAAAGTGATACGTACAAAAAATTAAGATACATTTAAATAATTATTATTTTGATAACTGGATTGTGTACAAAAAATTAAAGGTACGAAAAAATACATGAAATATGGTGTCTGTGTGTGTGTGTGTGTGTGTGTATAGACACACACACACATAAAGTGGTTTTGCATTTATTATAAACCTTCTTTTATAAGTTTTTAATACTTTTAGCTTTACTGATGGAATGGAATTCAAAACATATTGGGAATTTTTGAAGATCATTTTGGTGAGTCTAAAAATATTGATGCATTTACATTATCATACAGGTAACGAGAACAGAATTTCCTCAATACTGAATTACATTGCTACTAAAGAGGTTGAATCTCAAACTGATTAGTTCAGTTTTGCGAAATGTATTTCTTAAAAGAGAGAAAGGAAAAACAACTTTCATTATCTTGATGGTTTTGAAAGCTGCCATTCAAACTGTGTATGGTGAGTTCTTGACTTGTCTCTCTTAAATTAGAGATGATAAATGTTGAGTAATTTTGTGCCTCTGAGGCGTGAAAGGATTTGTTAAGCAAGCCTGAGCAAGAATTTAGATTAATGTAGATCACTGGGTGATGCTTGGTTACTGTTACAGTATTTAAATAAGATGGTGTCAACAGTCTCGGTTTTGATGACTTGATTAGATTTTCATGTCATTTGAATAACTTGTATGCCACACTGTGATATCAGAAGTGGACATATTATATTTTGTCTCTGCTTACACAAGTCTGTACACCTGTCTGTGTGTCCCAAATCTATTTTAGAGCAATAGCATAGTCTTTTAAAATCCTGATTCATCAAACTGAACCGAGTCTGTCATGGTGACCTAATTTGATTTTCAGATTATTGCACCAAATTTCTCTTTTTTTATTTTGACACAGTTTTGAACTTTTGGAACTTGTTGACAAAATCTTTGCTATCAAAACCCTCTTAGGGTAGGCAAAGGTTGGTAAAGGTGGACAAAGGTAGGCAACGGTGGGCAAATGAAATTTGTTATGCATATTTGTATGCATATTTAGAACCAATTTGATTTTCAGGCAACTGCAATGTTTCAGCTGAGACATAGGGATTACTTTTCTGATGGCATTGTTGTGGTAGGCATTAACATTAATATTGTTGTACTACTCACCACATTCAAAAGTAGGTCATAGTGACCTTTTTACACTCAAACTACAAAATTAAGGTTTGCATATATTCAACACTGTTTTATGTACAGTCATGAAACCTATGAATGTATTAATTTTGATGGTACTAATGATAATGGGCAAGAAATACCTGTAGGTCACAGTGATCTACTTTTAAGGCTTCAGCAGTTAAGTCAACTTTTTTTGCATGTAGCTCAGTTCGTTGGACATTTTTATATATACAGTCTTGAATTTTGATGGGCGTATTTTTGTTAGAAATGTTAATCAGCTTGGTGATCTATGATTAAGGTCACAGTAATCTGCTTTTCAAGCTATAGTGACTATGCAGGGATTTTGGATTATGACAAGGCAAAACATAACATTCTGCTGAATTCTTGTTCAATTTTTACTCCAATTTTGGAATTTTTTATTGTTTTAATTTTTTTTGTACAAAAGCCTTGTAAGTATACAATTTAAGCAAGAGATGGACCTGTGAAGTTTTATGTGCATGCAAGTATGCATTTGTAGCTGATCAGCCTAGGTTTTTCATGCATCTATAACAATTTTAAAATGTTTTCTACATTGTTTACATTGGAGGTTACAAAAACAAAATCTAGTTTGACCTTTGGAAATTTTTCAGACTTTTGACCCCCCCCCCAATTTTAGCTGTTTTATCTAGACAGGTGTACTGTAAATACTCACTTATGTCAAACCCAACTGCAAACTGAGCATACAGTATGCCAGCAGAACTTGGTCTGTGCAGCAGTGCATTATGTGATGGCAGATCAGGGTCTGTGTTGTTTGCTGTTGAACTCGATTTATATATATTTTCCAGCATCTGCAGCAAGTTGAAATAAACTAGTTGTAACATAATAAATTTAAAGGTTTAATTCCTGTAGAAACAGTTACGTAAAGTTTTGCAAACGCAACAGTTTTTCTGTTTTATTTGTTTGTCTTGTCTGTGTTTTGTATCTGCCTTTGAAAAAGACTCATTAAGAGTCAAAAGCGCTCAGGCTAGTTAGATACTAGTTTTGCACTGTTCGTTGTCAGTTTATTGCATTTATCTTAATCAATCCCTGACACGTGATCCCTTGGGATCCAGTGTACTTGAGAGGACTTTTATTCGCCAAATGATTTGTATTCTTTGTATATATATATATATATATATATATATATATATATATATATATATATATATATATATATATATATATATTTTTATGTGCATGACCTTATTAAGATTTTTGTGTGCCTTTTGTATAATTACTGTGAGCTTTATCAGGTTTTCGGATTTCCCGACTGCAGCAATAGTTTCTTTAGGATTTTCACATAGAAGGGGGAATTATCACTTTGGTCAGTTTTTATGTGAACAGAATCTATGAATAGACCCCATGTAGTACATTCCAAAGCACTCGCTTTTACTACCATTGTCCTAGTTGGTAAACTGCATATCTGCTATTGTACTAGTGGGTAAAATGCATATCTACCATTGTCTTAGTCGGTAAAATCAATAACTACCATTGTCCTAGTCGGTAAAATGCATATCTACTGGTGTCCTAGTTGGTAAAATGCATATCTGCCATTGTTCTAGTTGGTAAAATGCATATCTGCCAATGTCCTAGTCAGTAAAATGCTTTTAATAACTAGATAATAAATGAATGCATCTGATTGCAAAATTTCAAAAGTCACTTATTAAGTTCTTGATTAATGGCGGTTGATCTTGAAGTCAAGCACGTGAATGATTTTTGACTGTTTTTTTTTATATTAATGAATGTTAAAGTTTCTAGTTTCCCAAATCAACTGATTTTTTTGAGGTCTTTTTTAAAGGGAGGATTTGTTTCAATTTAGTGGCGATTTGTACAATGGTGCCTTCTGAAGAAATCACTGCTGCAGTATGGCATCCATGGTTTGTAAAAAAGTGTTTAGCTTTTCCTCTTGTAGCAAATATTGGGATTCACTGGTATTTTTTATTATAAGACTTTTGAATTTAGTCCAAACTCAAATCAGAGTTTCATATGCTAGATTGTAGTTTGATTATTCCAAAACAAAATTGGTGATAGAGAGAAAATCCTATAATGATAGATAGATCTGAGAGTGGTCTCCCCCACTTGGGATTTCCCAATCTCATATGATGTATTGCAAGGAAATTGTCTTTTATTGCATTTATTCAATAATGATTTGTATTCATTTGTAGCACAATCCCTACCTTCTACATTGCTATAACCTACCAGAAAAATATAAGCTACCAGAAAACCTATTTTCCAGATAGAGTTTTTACCAGTTTGTCAAGCCTCACCTGAAGTAGGTGTACAAGATGTGCACAAGCACATCCACAACCAGGATTTATAGACTTTAAGAAATAACATAATATTTGCTTTGTCACATCTCGAATCAAGAGAACATAATCATATTTATTTTAGTAATGTATCAGTTGATATTATTATATTAAATATTCTTTCTTATTACAAGCCTATGTACTGTGACTTGTGTTGTGTTCTGTGCACTTTCTGTATATCTACTTTGGGCAAGGCTCGATGAACTGTGACATTTTCCAATGAATTGATCTGAAAGCTTAGAATATATCCTCAGGTCCCCCAATACTCAAGCCATGCTTGAGAAACATTGTGAGTTCTGAAGCTTAAAGTCAAGGTGAGTTCAGCTACCAATATCAGCACAGTGCTCATTTTTTTAACAAGTAATAGGAGCTTCTTGGTGACAAAGATTTACCATTATTGAATCCTCTGTTACTTTTATTCTAAATATGCCAGTAATATTTGTATCATTGGGTTTATATGACAATACACCTGTATACCGATATTGGGTAAAATTGTGCACCCCTACTTTCAATATGTACTAAAATGCAGGAAATGGGAAAGCATTGAAAGAATCAATAGGTGACAAAGCATACTACTGATCCATATGTCTTGGCCAGCTGCTCTTACATTGGGCTCTTAGGATGACGTCAGGTAGGTGAGTGATATTGGGTCCACTTGGGACTCTTTTTACTTGTTTAGCTCAGAGTATTTACTTCTTTGTCTAATTCGAGACAAGGCTGTACTGTTTTAGGTAAGCTCTACATACTTATACTAGTTTTCATGAATTGTATTGAAGGTCAAGTACTAGGGGACAATTCTGGGTTAGAGTCTTTGGAGTTTCACTTTTTTTAGCTCATCAAAGGAGCTTTTATTGTGTTCCTTTCTCTGTTATGCATTCTCCATTGTCTGCTACCTGTTCCTAATTGATATTTGCAACTTCTTAAAATTGCTTGACTAATTTGCACACAATTGAGCATTCTGGTTTCAGTGCACTTCAAATTTGTTCAGTGGATGCCTGACAGTTGTAACAATTAAGGCCGCCTGTGTGAAAAACATAAAATGTTCAGGAGGCATCCTGGCATGAAGGGGTTTCAAATTGTAAAAATAATGTGTGTCAGCACTTTCATAGTCTCCAAAACAGCTGAACTGAATTTAACCAAATTTTACAGATGGCATTCAGGTGTTTGTCACTCTCATTAATAAAAAAGCCCCCCCCACCACCACCATCAACTAGAGAAATAAATCTTAAAATGACTTTTAAAAAACTCTAGCAAGTTTGGACTGAATTTGATAAAACCATCTTGGCTTGAAGGGCTTTCCAAGTTTTTAGACATGATGACACTCCTCTATCAGATGTGGACACCATTACTAAAAATTTATTTTTAAAAAAACCCCATGAAAATGACTTCTTAAAAAATCATTACTAAATGTAAAACAACTTTTTACTTTATTGCAAAATCAGCACAGTAAAATTTTGTGTAAATGCACTCATGGTACTGATTCATCATTAGGTATGATTTGTGTTACTAAAATGTATTAAATAGACATTCACAGGTGGAGAAAAAAAGAAAGAAATTGTTTAGACATTGTTTTGTATGTCACCATGTGACTAGATAAAAAGTATGCTTCTGAATTTGTTTTGACAGGTGTATTAACAACTGTCAGAATGAAATTCATTTGAAGGCAATGAAAACTTTTGTTTTATTCCCATGTTTTTTTTTTCCTCAAGTGTTTGGGATATTGTGACAATGGCCATCTGTCTATTACCACATAACTTCCAAAACTGCCTGGTGTAAATTCACAAAAGTTTATGTGGTCTCCATGTGTGAGAGAGGTGTCATTATTGGATCCCATATTTGGAATTCCTGAAATGGGATTAGAGGTCAAATGCACAGAAATATTTATTACAATGACATTTTCAAAATGCTGTTAATTTGCTGTTTTAATGGGGTATACAGTTTTTAATGGGGTATACAGTGTTTAATGTTGATCCAAATGACAAATTTAAAGACCCATTGAAATATCCTTGCACAAAAGCTATAGAAGACTCTTTTGAATCCTCAGATTAAAATACCATCCAAAGAGTTTTGTTTGAAAAACCATGAAAATTGATGCAAAAATAGAGGATAGATTCTTTTTCTGCTATCTTCATACCTAATATATTTTATTGCATGGTAAAAACAAATGACATTTTTTAATGAGTGGCAAAGTCACCAGTTCAAATATATAGTTTGTTTTAGATGAAATATATCTGGTATTTATGCAGGAAAAGAAAATTTTCTTTTTGTTATATACCAAACTTGATCCTAAATTGAAGCTTAGATTATTAAACTCATTCAGTGCTGCAGCCCTTCATTTCATACATTCACCTCACTTTCAACCCTTTTCAGAGGCTGATAACCAGTATATAAATATCATTAATTTATCAGTGATTACCAGTATATAAATATCAGTAATTTATCAGTGATTACCAGTATATAAATATCATTAATTTATCAGTGATTACCAGTATATAAATATCAGTAATTTATCAGTGATTACCAGTATATAAATGTCAGCAATTTATCAGTGATTACCAGTATATAAATATCATTAATTTATCAGTGATTACCAGTATATAAATATCAGTAATTTATCAGTGATTACCAGTATATAAATGTCAGCAATTTATCAGTGATTACCAGTATATAAATATCAGTAATTTATCAGTGATTACCAGTATATAAATGTCAGCAATTTATCAGTGATTACCAGTATATAAATATCAGTAATTTATCAGTGATTACCAATATATAAATATCAGTAATTTATCAGTGATTACTGGTATATAAATATCAGTAATTTATCAGTGATTACCAGTATATAAAATATCATTAATTTATCATTGATTACTGGTATATAAATAATTGATCAGTGATTACTGATATATAAATATCAATAATTTAAGAGAGTGCTAGGATTGGGGGGACCTAATCTGGCACAGTAAATTATGGAATTGACTGCAAGACGGATTCAGCAATTCATCACATTGGTTTTATCATTGTTGTCACGGTGGTGTGGGAAACAAAGTAATGCAGTTTTCATGTATCTAACTCGAAAAGGACTCGGTGTTTTTGCTGCAGGCATAACTTATGTAAGCACACACAATCAAGTATAGCATGGCATAATGGGAAATTATGTATTTTCACATGTGAAATATAAATACATTTTTCACATGTGGAAATACAAGAATGAAAAAATTTGTCAAGGATATATATTTCTCATGTGAAAATATGGAAATAAAATATAAAAATTATTTCAGAAATTAAATGTTCTATATTTCACATGTAGGTATAATATTTAGCTGTTGGAAAGGGATCTCTCTCTCTCTCTCTCTCTCTCTCTCTCTCTATAAGAGAGAGAGCATTATGGTCACTTTAAGTAGGTCTGGGTGATGTGTGTGGGTATTTTGAAACATGCTGAGAAAAGCGTGAGGATTTGTAATAACAAGTCATTGTAGTTCTAGAGTATATATATTTTTTATGACAATGGCCCTTATTATATGATATAGACACTCACACCTGTGAGATAATTGACCAGATTTTTCTAGAAATGCTAAAACTATTGCATCTGGCAGCAAAGAAAACACTTAATTAGCTTTTATAGTTTGGATATCCCTTGTCAAAAAATATCAGCTTGTCCAAAAATTGATCGTTGCAATAGTGCGTTTAGCTAGCAGTATGCCGACATATGGGACTTTACAATAAATGGCTACAAATAAATCAAAAAGTAAATAAAGTTGCCATTTTGGAAATGAACTGAGGCATGTAGTTTATACATTGATCATAAATAGCACAACCTGGGCCAGCTATTATAAAAGGTTTCAAGTTATTCACCATTCACTCTTGTGTCTCCAGCTAGAAAATCAATTCCATTTTCAGTTAAGGAAATTTTGGGTTAGAGGTCAAAGTGCAAGGGTCTCAGAACTGTTGTGGCTCATTAGAAAGCAGTAATTGGTTTCGTTGGAAAATATTTACGATAAAGTGTGTTACAGAAAGTTCATCTGATTAGAGCTTTAACTTGTCAGTTTCAGATCAGTGTGTTGTGTATATAGATCTCAGTTGAAATCGACAGGTAGAGTTTCCTGAGATGTCTCCGTCATGGGATGAACAAAATGACACATTCAGCGATATGAATCAATTGCAAGAGAAATTGATCCGCGTTAAGTAACTTCTCAAATGGAACAAGTAGCAGTGTTTTAGGGTGAGAGGATGCAATGTAACATTAATTGACCACAGATTCTAAACAGTTTAATTGATGCGTGGGAAAACCTGAGACTTAAAAAAAAAGAAACACGGAGTTTTGGTTGAAACATGGTATAAAGTCAATATTTTGACAGAATTGAAGAGAATCAAGTGTATGACTCACTATATAAGAGTCCAGGGATTTTCCATTTGATTGGTAAGTGTTCATTCCACGTTAATTAAAACAGATGCTTTGATTTCCATGAACAGAAGTCTGAGGTGGGTTCGTTGAAAGAATAATGTTTTGTGAAAACTAATATTTCAGCCTCTTCCTGTCAGTCTCTTTCTATCATTTTTATTCTCTCTCTCTCTCTCTCTCTCTCTCTCTCTCTCTCTCTCTCTCCTTTAAAACATTGACGTGCAGGAAGAATGACAAAGTTAAACGTTTTTCGAACGATACTCATGCAGCGGTGTTTTCTGTTTGTAATTATTTCAGTCGGGCATGAATCATCGACCGATGGGTTCGACATTGAACTGCTTCATTCATGTTTCATATTCTTTGCTTCTGAAAATATTTGATTTCAAGCATGGAACTAGTGTGAATATTTAGTTGGCAGGAGGCGAAATACATGACACGTGAGCTTAATGACTTTCTTTTTCTCAATTCTCTCTCCATTTGTCTTTTTGTAAATCTGTACATAATGTCACTTTTTAGACGGATTAAAACAAATGTTCTGTTGGTATTACAGATTTAAGGAGAAAATGTATAAAATACGACCCTCCCCCCATTGGACATTTATATCTGAAATCAGAACCGATTGATATTGATTTATCTGCCCAATTTTCGCCATAATAAGAAATTCATGTAGGATAAATGGCTGCCGGAAGAAGAAAAAAAAAAAGATGTCTGCAGAGAGATGGATATTCGCTTGTACAGTGTGATAGATAATCACTTGTACAAAGAAATGGATTTTCATTTGTACAGTTAGATGGATATTCATTTGTACAAAGAGATGGATATTCACCTGTACCAAGAGATAGTTATTCATGTGTACAAAAAGATGGATATTCACTTGTACAAACAGATGGATATAAATGTATGCAAATTCATTTTAAAAAATAGTGTGTGAAAGAATATCACAACTTACCATTAATAACAGAACTGGCACTATCCCGTTAAAATAACTTAATTCTTGTAAAGAGGCTTAGATGTATACATGTAGTGAAATGCAGATGTATACATGTAGTAAAATCCAGATGTGTACATGAAGTGAAATACAGATGTATACATATAGTGAAATACAGATGTATGCATGTAGTGAATTTCAGATGTATACATGTAGTGAAATACAGATGTATACATGTAGTGAATTACAGATGTATACATGTAGTGAAATATAGCTGTATACATGTATTGAAATACAGATGTGTACATATATTGAAATACAGAAATAGATCAACTAAAAGATAGGAATATTGTAACATAGCACTTTTGTGTCATTTTGTTGCTGGTGAAATTATTGGTACGTGTCGGCTTTTTAAAAAATGTTTTCTTTTCCATTATATTTATTATTTCTTATTGCATGCAAACATTTATGGTTCTACTTCACTTGTTTTTCAATTGTGATAAGTTGAACCATGAAAATGAAGTTACTGCAAGTTACCCAAAGGCGTAAAAGATAATGTGAGTTAAAACAGATAGTTTTGGCTACACATGAACGCCTCTTACTTCATTTTTAACGCCTCAAGTTTAGACCCAGTAGAGGTTCTGCAGTACATTTTAAAGGGGTACCCTGGTGGCAGAATGGTTGAGAAAGCACACACTTTTACAGATAACTCAAACATCATACCTGTCCACCAAATACCTTGATTACCTTGTTTATGGGTAGAAAAATGGCATTAAACCGAAACCCCACATAACCAAACCATTTGACTTTGTGAAATGGATTGAATAATTTCAATATTTTGGGAGCTATAGTGCGTAAACTTTGCAACTGTTTATTGAATTTCAAAACTTCAATATCCAATAAGGACAACATTTAATTTTTTTATATCTCATTTTGGGTGGTTTTAATGGTCTTTTCAGCACATTAGCTATATGATGCCAAGCAAATGGGAGCTAAATGCCTTTCCTACGGACTCTTTCCCATGACACTCACTGTAGCTGACTGTTGTGAGTATTGAACTTTCAACCCTTGAATTACATGCCCAACATGCTACCAGCTTGACATCAGATGCTTAAATAAAGTATAGCATTTTGAATTTTTGAAATACAAGAATCCAGCTCATGTTACTATGTTGGTGATACGATGAAATTAAGATCTGTGATTTTCTAATAAATGATAATCTGCGTGATGAGTGTAACTAAACGAGGATGGCATAATTGGCTGATGGCATAATCAACTGGTAGGTTGTGTGAGTTACTAAATATAGGATGAAAAATATAGGATGAATGAAGTGAAGATTGACACCACTATGAAGGAACTTTTAGCACTCATGGCTGACTCCATCACATCGATCTTAGCTGTGTATTGGAATGCCATGTGTATTGGACTTGACCAGACCTAAGGCACTCCGCTGCCAACTGAATACAAACCAGTTCAGTTCATTGTAATGATTTCTAAGATGCCAGCATTTTACACCAGTGTACTGTATATACTGTCTTAAAAATTAAGCCCAGTTTCAAAAAATAAAATAGACCCAGAGATGTTTTCACATAGTGCAATGACAGATCAGGGTCTGTGTTGTTTGTATTACTGATTACTCCAAAGAAACTGCAGAAATCGAGATTTGCCAATGCATTGGCAGATTTGGGTGTGTGCAGTTTGCAGTTTGACTTAAGTTGCAAGAACATATACTGTAAGCATGGAGAGGGGAGTGATTCATTTAGGTTACAAGAACTTTTATTGGTTTTTAATTTATACCAGGATTGAATCAGTCAAGTGGAAGAATGGACAGTCATGAGCTATTTAGAAACAGAGCTGAGCACAATACAATACTTGGGCCCAGCCTGGGGCAATAGCCCAGCCTGGGGCCAAGGGCCTAGCCTGGGGCTATAATCAGTCGCGAAGCACTCAGTGCATAGGCGACTTTAATCCATGGAAAAAAACCACAAAAAAACAATACAATACAATGTCCAATACTTATCACGCTATTTGGGTAGCTGTACAATACATACCATCATAATTTATCACCATGTATCAGGCAATACAGTACATGTTGCATGAGTAATGATACACTTGTGTATCATGATACAAGTTTGTTCATTTTTTTTGTTAAACTTAGAAGTTTCTGTATATTTTGTGACTTTTTTACTTTTTACGCACTTGTTGCTGATTTTTAAAACTTTTAATACATTTCCTATGGAATCATTTGACTACTGTACATTATCCTTGTCCTGGTATACATTTGAGTGTTTTTATGCAAATGGACAAAAATTCCTAATATTGTAACCCAGGCTTTGGGTTGTCATTGGAATGAAAAAAATCGGACTTATGCTGCAATGAAAAATTCACCATTCTCATTGACGAGTCAATGATCAGAGGGATAATAAAATGCTGATAGCCTTAGTTCATGTTTTTGCAGATTTCATCTGTTTCAACATAACCATTCTTTTCTGTCATATGTATCTATATAATTGAATGCACATGGTTTAGTCTTGGTCACTAAGATGCTTGACACCTTGGAAAGGCATAATCACCATCTTAATGATTGAGATTCAACATGGGTGTGTGTGTTTTTGTTTTGCATTGTTAACAAAATATTGCTTAGAATTTTTAAAAAAAATGGTTTGTTCTACACTGTATTTTCTCATTTTTCTTAGTGACAATGACTACTTTGTAGCAACATTCATTTGGTATGCATCAGATCTTACAGTTTGGCAACATTGATGAGCATGTTATTTGGCAGATTTGAGAAAATAAAGGTTCATTTTCCCATGTCACTTAGCTAAATAAATTTATACAGGTCACATTTTGCATCCCAACTTTATCAGATTGTTAACCACAGAGAAAACCTGCTGTTTCATGTTATTAAAATGGCAGCAACACTGGGTGTAGAGTACTGTTCTTGGGAGGCTCAGTCCTCTGTTTTAAGCTGTAGATTTGTATCTTCCATTGTTATTTTGACACGAATTGATACTTTAGTTTCCTGCAGCGTTGGTTTCACCCTATGGTGTTGACAAGTCTGACCGATCTTTTATGGAGGGTGTGTTAGT
The DNA here is from genome assembly GCA_016617855.1 of Megalonaias nervosa. Taxonomy (NCBI): domain Eukaryota; kingdom Metazoa; phylum Mollusca; class Bivalvia; order Unionida; family Unionidae; genus Megalonaias; species Megalonaias nervosa. Next base: position 79,343 of record JAECUM010006252.1, read on the forward strand.
TATTCACACAGATGTGATGGAGGGTGTGTCGGTATTTGAACATGGCTGATAAAGCAAGTTTTGTGCAGCGGTAATTGTGCAGCATATGGCATTAAGATAAGTACAGTTGCATGCCAGTAATTTATTAGCTAAAATAAGAAATGTGAATTTATAGTTAAGTAATGGCCATGTATATATTCTTGCATATGTCACCTTGATAGAGTCATGTTTTAGTGAATATGCCATTTTTTTAATATTATCCTGTGTTCTATCAAATAATATCTCTAATACACTGAAGTCTTTACCATGGACTGTTCTCCTTATCCCCATTGTTTACCATGGACTATTCTCCTCATCCCCATTGTTTATCATGGACTATTCTTCTCAAGCCCATTATTTAACATGGACTATTCTCATCCCCATTATTCACCATGGACTATCCTCCTCATCCTCATTATTTGCCATGGACTGTTCTCCTTATCCCATTGTTTACCATGGACTATTCTCCTCATCCCCATTGTTTATCATGGACTATTCTCCTCCCCATTATTTACAATGGACAATTCTCCTCATCCCCATTATTTAGCCACCCATTATTCTCATTCCTCATTGTTTACCATTCACTTTTCTGTTCAACCTCTTTGTTTTACCACCTGCTTTTACCCTCATCTTCTCATGTAGTTATTTAATTTTCAGCTGAGCAGTGGCAGTAGATTTCATATACATTGAGTATTATCTTAAGTTGCTTGAAGCATGATAAATGATAGTGGGTTTTTTCTTTGATGCAATAACAGTTGAATAAGTGTTTTCTAAAGTTGAAATGTTCTTTATACTTTTTCATAATGTAAGTGCAATTATACAAGATAATCTGCACACTTTATCTTTAATTACGAATCCTACTTAATGTTACACCTGGATGTATGATCCTGATGAGCAAGGGCTATTTATAAATGTGTACAGGTATGTGATCAGGTCTATTGTTATTATGTTACATAACATGCTTGTAATGTGTACATCAATCATATTGCAGAACAATGTAAACCCTAACCCTCTGTTGGATTATGAACAGACAGATCAGGGTCTTCACTGATTGCTTGTAATGATAAGAAGAATATAGACCATGTACTGCTGGCAGATCTGGTTCTGCGCAGTCCACTGTTGAGCATCTTTATGTGCCAGTAATTATAATGTAAAGGTGGCTAATTTGTTAGCTCACCAGGCCCCAAGATATGGCCGTGTGTACTGCATTATACTCTTTTATGCATCAACAGCTGCTATCTTCAACTTTTCAAAAACCATAGTGCTAATTTTTGACAAAATTTGACCGAGAGCCTTTGGGCTCGAAGTGCTTTCAGAATCTTACAGATCCAAAATCAAAACTGGCTTTTATTACATAAATAAAAATATGTTAAATTACTTTTTCTAAGAAAAAAATAAAAATAAATAGAACTTGATTAAATTTTACATTAAGCGTCCTGGCATGAGGATCATTCAAATACATGCAAATAATTCTGAAGCACCATCAAATATGGCTACTTTACTAAAAATATAAACCCATATATTATCCATCAACAGTTGCTAATTTCAACATTATATTGGTCAAACTTGGCACTGAGCTTCTGGCATATAGGCGGTTCAGGTTTGTATAAATGATACAAGTCAGTAGTCCAATTTGGTCACCATTACTAAAGACAGAAAAACCTTTCAACATACTTATTGGAAACCAATGAATAGAATTTCACCAAACTTGACAGAAAGCATTCTGGCATGAAAACCCTAACAGTTTATACAAATGATGCCGATATGTCATCCACTATAACTGCTGATATAAAAATTTTGAAAAAAATTTATTCATTTCTTTAAAGCTGCTGGATAGAATTGGACCAGACTTGATGGAGAGTATCCTGGTGTGAAGACCTTTCATGTTTTGACAGCTGATGCTAATCTGCCATTAGATATGGCCACCATTACTAAAAGTTGAAAAACCTTATATCGACTTGCTCACAGAAGCCACTCAGCAGAATTTGACAAAATCAAAGAAAGCATTCATGTGTTCAGGTTTCTAAATTTATACAAATGCTGCCAGTTTGCTTTGACATATGTCCACCTTATTAAAAATGGAAACTCTTTTAACATCTTCTCAAAAGGCAGTGAATAGAATTGGACCAAAATTTGCTGAAATCATTCTGGCATGAAAGGTTTTTTAATTGATACAAAAGATGCCAGGTTGCTGTCAAATATGGCTGTAGGTACCAAAAGTTAGAAAAGTTTCTAAAAAGATGCTTGCAATCTTTGATGACAGTAGGTAGCTTTTCTTGAACACCTTTAAGAATTATACATTGATTCTTTTCTACAAACAAATATTGCTTGCCATTATTAAACAAAGAAAAACATTAAACAAACTTCATAAAAAAGAAGGTGAACAGGTTTTGACCAACTTTAACGCAAAGATACCTAGCATAGGAGCCTTTTCCTACTGGGCAACTGATGTTGATGTGTCATCACTTACGGATACAGATACAAAGTCCAAAGAAATTGATTAGGCAGATGTTAGACAGATGAGCAATGTCAGGCTCACTTTGGTCTGTTGCTTTTAAAATGTACTTCCATGAAATAAATATCATTGTTGAGCGCCAAAGGTAAGAGTAATTTGACAGTACATATAGGTTCTAAAATGGCCTAGGTTACATGAAATACATCCTGAATTTTTGTTCTTCAAATCACAAAATTTGTCAACCCAAGGTTGAACCAGTGCTGTAGGAGGACCAGCAGTATTGTGTTGTGAAAACAACAGTAATGAAGAGTATAGAATACTACGTGATGTAACATATTTTGTGCATTGTAACGGTATAATGTATGGCATTAAGATAAGTGAAGTCACTTGCCAATGACATGCTGTGTGAATTCAGGTGATGTAAGTATGTGAATTGATAATTTAGTAATGTCTATGGACAGTATTTAAGCACATGTCACTTTAATGGAGCTTTTTGTGAATATAAGATCTGTTATCTTATCCCACATTCTTAATTCATAAAAATTTGCCAAAATTTGTTAATTTTTGGGGTAAATTAGGTAGGGTCATATTTGTTGCCTTATTGATAGATATTTCTACATGAATTATATGACAGCAATTATGTCATTTGTGATTTGTTTTACCACCCACTATTCCCATCATCCCCTGTTTTACCACTTACTAATCCAATCATCCCACATTTTACCACCATTTCTTTCATCCCCTTTATTTTGCCATCCATTATTCTCATCCCTTTGTATTACCAGCCACTATTCCCCTTGTCCCTTATTTTTAAGCCAAACAGTATTCACTCATCCCCTTTATTTTACCATCCATTATTCTGATCCCTTTTGTATTACCAGCCACTATTCCCCTTGTCCCTTTTTTAAAAAACCTAACAGTATTTCACTCATCCCCTTTGTTTTACCAGCTACTATTCTCCTCATTCTGTTTTATTACCAGCTAATCTTCTCAATCCTCTTTGTCTTACTGTGCACTATTCCCCTCATCCCTGTTATTTTATCACTCACTATTCTAGAGGTCATTAACATTGTTTTACCATCCATTATTCTCCTTATCCCCCTTTGTGTTGTAACCCACAGTGCTGTGCCCCTCTTGTATTTCATTTATTTTTTAGTGGCACACTAACAGTGGATTTTATTTTTGCCACCTACTATTTCCCTCATCCCCTTTTACAGCTTGTTTGAGCACAGACTGAATTTTACATAATTTTTGCATTACCCAGTAGCGTTTTTGAGTTTGATAAATTGTAATTGCTTTGTTTTTCCCAATGCAATAACAGTTGGATAAGTGCTTTCCAAAGTTAAACAGAATGTTCTTTATACTTTTTCATAATATAAGTGCAGTTATAAAAGATAATCTGCACAATTTATCTTTAAATTGAGAATCCTTTTCTAATGTTACACCTGGAAGTATCATCCTGATGAACAAGGGCTATTAATAAATGTGTACAGGTATGTGGTCAGGTCTATTGTTATTATGTTACGTGATGTGCATATAATGAGTACACCAGTCATATTGCAAAACATGGCAAACCCAAACCTTCTGTAGGATTATGAATAGACAGGTCAGAGTCTACACTGATTGCTTGTAATCATAAGAATGTAGACCATGTCTGCTGTCAGATCTGGTTCTATGCAGTCCACAGTTTAGCATCTTTATGTGCCAGTAATTATAACAAAAAGGTGGCTAATTTATTGGTTGTTCCTTTTTTTTGGTAAAATTTACTTTAGTGAAATAAATATCATATTTAGAAAACAGAGGTGAGGGCATAGAAGGACATAGATTTCATGGTTATGTCACATGTAAGATGTCCAGTTATCACACAGTAGGTATGGTTTTCATATAGTATGTGCAGTTTCATATTTTTGATATTACCACTTGTCACTTTATGTGATTCAGATTGGTCGAAATAAGCCCATGAAATTATTGTGCAGTATCCTCTTTACTGATTGGCTGGGATTGTGGGAAAACGTTTTTAAGCCCGCCTTCTGGAATGTTTTGTTTTGAATGAACATTTTTGGCTGCCATTTTTTAACTCTCGACTCGTGAAAGGAAACTGAGGAAAAATTATCTTGGCTGTCTGAATATGGATATGTTACCCCCACAGGGGTTTGTTATGTCATGTATAACAATATCATCATAAGAAAAATGGCATAAAACTACAAGATAAGAACAACAATAAGTAAAACTAATGGTATTGATTATTTGATAGCAGGTGGCGGGGTGGGGGGAGGGGGGCGGTATATCTGTGACATAGATATAGAATCTACCGTATATACAAGCGTGGTTTAAATGTTAACTTTCAGAAGTAATAAACTCATCTCTGTTCACAGAAGAATCTGGACATAAATGGGTCTCCTAACTGACAGAACTTGATCCAACCACAGCATCTTAACACAGTACATATGGGATGCAAATCCGACTCAAAAAGAAATTTGTTTATGTCTTCAGTACAGTCTATTGTTCCAGATCAAATACTGCAAATATCCGGTCACAAATGCATTGCAGTAAATGTGGGAATTTTTGCATCCAGTAATCCTATTTCACATGAAAATTGCAACAATGTAATGTTTAGTTCTGAAAGTGACATTTTAGGGTAAACATGTACTCTAGGCCTACTGTGTACCGTATCAAACAATGTGGCATCACATCGCATTGATCATTCTGTTTTGAAAAATGATTTTGTCATTATAAAATGTTCTGTTTATTCGAATGGAAGCTTTTTCTTTGATTTATAGTTTGTAAAAAAGTACAATCTACTTTTACTAGTTCAGCTTTGTTTGGGACTATATTTTATGCACAACAAATGAAAGGTGCACTGTCTGTCAGAATGAACGAAATTATTTGTTCTTCTTTCTATCTAATTAATTTCCAATGAAATAAAAACTATGTGATAAAAAGAATCTCAAATGGGTAATGATTTAATATTAAAATTATGAAACTCGTTGAATAATGACCAGCTTTTGCTCGCCAAGGCTGGCAAAAGCTGGACAATATTCAACGAGTTTCATAAATTCAATATTAAATCATTACCCATTTGAGATCCTCTATTTATGTTATATTGAGTAACAAGATAAAGTACAGAAATTGAGTCAGTTGCTGAAATGACAGGTGTCAACCAATGCCTGAAACAAACTTGACCTGAAATTGGATACTGAAATGAACATCATCATTGCAGTTTGACTGTACGGATGATATACACACTTAAATCAGAATGCTGTATACTCACTTACGAGTCATATCCATCTACATAAGAACATAGACCTGGATCTGCCAACACATAATGTGCAGGCAGATGAGGGTCTATGTTGTTTTTTCTAGTGATTTCTCCTAACAAACTGCATAGACAAAGATCTGCAGGCACATTATGTGTAAGCAGATATGGGTTTATGCGAGTTTGCAGTTGGACTTGACTAGTACTGTAATTGAGTATTTACAAAACCTGAATGAATGTGAGAGACAGATCTAAAAGTATTATATCAAATGGTGCATATTTGTGTCAGTATACATGCTCTGGGAAAGATAGGTGCTGTGTTGTTATTTAAATTCAAACTAATAATCAGTGAAATACAAATTTCTGGAAGACTCAACTTTTCCAAAAAAAGAATGGAAAAAGAGCTAGTTTCACGAGTCTCTGGATCATTACATTATATTGTTAATTTCGATTTGTTGGCTAGACGGAAAGACATTTTCATTCAGGAACAAACTGGGGAATGATTACCTTCATAAATTTGCAAGTTTTAGGAAACTCCATACCATTTTCATCCCATCCCAGCTTATATTTTTCATGCTAACCTTGTTGCACTTGGAAGTCAAAAGTTGTAGCCTCAATTTATGGAGAGTTAGTGTAAACTGGGAAACCACACGATCTGCCAGTGAAAACACAATAAATACACTTTGTAAAACACCTTTTTTTCCCACCGATTTTCATGGCTGCACTCTGTAAGTTGTTATTGCAGCTAAAATAAGTATAAAGAAAACATAAAAAAAATGAATCCTTTGAATTAATTGCCAAGATATTAGCGGTAGTGACATTTTGGAGCTATGATTATTATCTGGCAATCAAAGGGTTTAGTGAGGTGTCCCATCATCTTTATCCCACAGATGTGTCACTTAACACAAGATTCCCTGGTACCATTAGGTAATGCAATCAAAACATTACAACAAGACCATCATTATTTGCTACAGTTTCGGGTTTATTGCCCCACTTAACAAATTAGATTCCTCCCCATAGGGGGTGTGTCTGTGCTCCCCCCCCCCCCGTACTTATTAGTTCAAGAGAAATTAAAGAGCTCCAGGGAAGATCTGAAGTTTGCCTTATCTGTTTGATTTAACTTTCTATATTATTGTTCCTTCTGTATGACATGGTCATAAAATTTTAAGTGTGGAGTTTTAGTGTCACCATTTTAATAACACAAAACACTATCTGAACTCGAACAGGTTTTTGCATGTTTTCGTCAACATCTTTTGTATTTGTTACCTGAGAGAAAAGTGGCATTGACATAGTTCATTCAGTATGACTACCACCAAATTATTCTCAAGGTCTCATTTTAATAAGACATAAGCATGCATTGCTGATCAGTGTTTATTGTACATTTGGATATGGAATATTAACACCAAATCTATGAATTGTAAATCATAATATTTATATGTTTTCTGTGCAATTTGTGCACATTGACAGTATCCAATTTTTGTAAATTTTATACAGTTATAATTTTGTGAACACAGTTTTCTTGCAAAATTTATGAAAAATTCATGCAAAATTCATACAAAGTTTATGGTCACTAACATTTTACGAGTATCAATGATTCAGGTTTAAAATTGATTCCAGTCAATCAAACCCATTCAACAAAAGAAAGGCTGGAAAACAGGTCATTATATGCCAGTAAGTTTAACGAAGTTTATGACCTGCATCCAACTCTACTTGACCTGTCAATATTACACACATATTTCACACTTATATTCAGTAAATAGGTTTGTAACTGGGTTTGAAGATATATGCATGTATTTATCTGTACACAGAGGTAGGTAAAAAGGCTAGAGTATAGCAAATTGCTGAGTTGACAAAAATGTACAATTTTAAAGTAGACTGTCAGGTATCATTGACTTGTGCTATCTGCCACACTGTAAAGAGGTCATATGATGCATGAGTGATAACAGTGAATTTTAAACACTTAGAGGTCATAATTTGTTTTGAATATTATACCAAAACTTTCATAATTAATATCATGGTTCATCTTACCTTTAAATTAATTGAGCTCATGGCATGGTTCAGTGTTCATTGTGTGTAATTGATAATTGAGTGCATCAGCAGTTGGTCTTTTTATCCCCATGGTATGTAATGAGTGTGTGGTGGTGGGTATAGCATTCACTGTCTGTTTGTCTGTCTGTCCATTTTTATTAACATTTTTATTGCTGTAGTACTGCTCTCGATCTGTCCAGGGTATTTCAGCCAGACTTGGTTTACATCAGACAGCTGGCTTTTGATACTTAGATTTTTCTGCATTCAGTATTTATGTTGCAATGGAAACAAAGACCAGCATAACAAGTATGTACATGAAGTGAACTTGACATTAAGGCCCTGACACAAGTAGCATAAAAACTGAGATTGCTAGACCATAAGGGACTATCACTAGGAGTCCTAGGAGTCCCATGGGTGGGATATGTCATCTCTTCATGATTTGTTCTTAGAAGCTGCTTTACCACTACATATATGAACTAAACTTTAGAAGAATCATTTGGGCATCAATTTTAGTCTGTCAGATATGGCTACTGTTTCTACAAATAGAAAAGCCTTTGAACAACTCTTCTCATAAAACACCTGAAAGAATCTGACCAAATGTAATTGAAAGTTGCACTTGTATTGGCTGTCAGGCAAATGTCAGCTAGATGATTGATCTCGTGCCCACTTGGGCCTTTTGTTTAAATGCCCAGTTTATTTTAGTATGGATAGTTTTGATCTTGTCACATTGTAAATTCTTTAAAAGAAAATTGTACATACTGTAATAGATTTGACAGAATACGTGTAACATTAGGAAATAAATCAATGTATGTGTGTGTGTGTGTATATATATATATATATATATATATATATATATATATATATATATATATATATATTGAATTAAGTAGTCTGAAGGATATGAGAATAAATTAGCTTAAAGGGATAAAATAAATTAGCTTAAAGGGATATGCTTACTGTATATGCTGTACTCAAACATGCATGGATTAAATATAGACTTTATACATATCATCATGGTGCCTTATAGAGTGTATATACTATAAATTAAAGGCTTATGTTTGTGCTTATCATGGAAGTAACCAAGCTTTAATTGGAAATTTCATATCCTTGCAAATGCCTAGTAATGGGAATTGAACCTGAGCTGGCAGAGGTGCAAAATTAACATTTTGCTAACCTTGCAGTCCCTGTGTGGTATATCTATAGTAATATGCAGTGAAATCTGCTTCGAAACCAATCTGTATATTAAGACCACCTGTCTATAAATGTTGAGCAAAATAGGTTCTTTTAATATGTAAAACAAAATATATATTTACCTGTCTATGAATGTCAAGCAAAATAGGTTCCAATTATATATATATATATATATATATATATATATATATATATATATATATATATATATATATATATATATATATGCCTCATGTTCTTAAAGACAATGTCTAATAGCACATTTGTCTTCATAGCTGTGCTAAAAGATTTTAAAAATGGGCAGGGGTCTGTAATGTGATAATGAACATTTTCTTGGTGTATGAAATAGGACTACAAATTATTCATAAATGAAGTTAGATCAACTACAGATTAATCATAAATGAAGTTAGATCAACTACATATTATTCATAAATGAAGTTAGATCTACTACAAATTAATCATAAATGAAGTTAGATCAACTACAACTTAATCATAAATGAAGTTAGATCTAGAGTCACACATTACATTATACAATACTCCTATCTTCCCACTTCATATGTAACTTGTGACCAGAGCTGTATGTATGTATGTATGTGTATATGTATGTATGCATGCATGCATGTATGTATGTATGTATCTATGTATGTGTGATTATGTACTATGTATGTATCTATGTACGTGTGATTATGTACCATGTATGTATGTATATATGTATGTATGTATGTATGTGTATATATAATATGTATGAACCTTATGTATGTATGTATGTATGTATGTATGTATGTATGCATAGGGTTGAATAGCATGTCAGCATAGTACCGGCTATAAGGTGCCAGTTGAAAGCTAAGTTCTAAAAGTGTAAAGGCAAATAAGTGAGAGAGAGAGAACAATATCATTTGATATCCTTAATATTTTCATGTTCTTTTTCATAATAGTAATATTTTTTGGTTATGATTCATAGACAAGGACACAGTTTGTTTATTAAGGTGTGTGTTTTATTCAGCACATGTATGCATGCTTCATACTCATGTAATGAAAATAAAATGAAAGCCCTGTCATGAAGACAGAAAAATAAATACAAGATTTTTCAATTCTTGAACAGACTCTTAGGGCAAAGATAAATCTGAAATGTAAATATTTGTTGTTCCATGTCAATGAGTCCTTTCTTTAGCGGATGAATCATGGATGATACACCCTTTTGGTTTTACCTTTGCTGGTATGCACATAAAGTATTGGCAGACTCACCTGATTCACATGTAATTAATCTCAGAAACCTTTTACTTGCCCCCATGCCAGTGCATTCTGTAGACTTGTAATAAGGAGAGAGAGGGGCATAGAATACAAAAAGGGGGGGGGGGTAATTGAGGCAAATCATAGACAGACATGTAAATAATAGAATAGAGGTTCAGCAAGATTTCAAAATTCAATATTTATGCATATCTATGCATTAGTATGCAGGGTAAATGGCATTTGAAACTTGGGCAGTGTTCAGTGCAGGATTTCATTTAAAAAAGTAAAAATTAAATTTGCTGATTCTGAAAACGTGGATCTAATTTAACATCAGGAAAATGTAAAAAAACAAAGAATAGGGTCACAATAGGTCTCTTTAAACAACATAGATCATTTGGTATACAAAGGAGTATTTCCTAGAGCAAATGTTTTTCACCTGGTAGACAAGACAACATACATTTATATGACTAACCAGCTGTTGTTACATAAAGAACTGTCAACAATCATGACCATAAAGATTGACTGTTCTTTTACACTGGGAATGTATGATGGATGCCTTAGGCTAATTGTGAACAGCCTGGCCCACATTTGGTATAATTTGGACTGTGCCCTGTATTGTTTGTACTCTCTTGATCATCAATTGAAAAGGGGATAGTGCTGTAGGCACCCAACCATTTTATCTAGGGGGAGAGGGGAGAATTTTTTTTAACAATACTGTATATCCAGTCAGCCAATTGCAGGGAAAATTTGATATGCTATTTCAGCCTATTCCCCTGTCACCTGTTATTGTCTGAAATATTGTTCTGTCTCTGAATGGGAATTAATTAAAAATAAATGTAAAATCTTGAATTACATGCATGAAGGTAAGTGCGTGTGAAAAATAAGCTCAGGTTGGCATCTTTTAGCAAATAAAAAAAAAAAAAAAATCCTTTTGAGGCTGTGAGTTTGAACCCCGGCATGGTAACACGATGAGCAACTCAGTCTCATAATGTCTAGCAACATCATAGAAAATTCAAAATATTGCATACTTAACATCACCAAGTAATGCAGTGTCATAACTTTTAGCAAGGTCTTGGAGTAATGCAGTGTCATAGCACTTTGCAGCATGGAATAATGCAAAATGTTATAACACTTAGCAATACCATAGAGTAATGTAAAATGTTATAACACTTTCCAGACCATAGAGTAATGCAAAGTATTTAACAAGGTCATGGAGTATTGCAAGTTTCGTAACTTTTGGTAACATGATAGAGTAATACAAAGCCCTTCAAACTGTATAATAATTAAAATCTCAAAATTTATGAAATTTGTTGAATAATGCATTACATCTCAGACTGCACATGATATAATATTGATTACTAGATAATCCACACATCAGACTGGATCCGCGTTGTGGGTAGGATTGAAAAGAAGTAATTAATATTTTAATTATTTATTAATAAATCAATGTATCATATTTCTATACAAGCCCACAGACTGACAGTTAATATGAGACCACTCACTTTTCGGTGATCTCTTTCTCCCTCATAATTATGTAATTTGGTTAACTTCATATTGTAATTTAGATTTAACTTGTTTATATTTCATGTGAAATGAACAATGTGCAAAATCCATTTAGTACAATATTGTTCGCATATTTCAATATATAATATACAATATTGTCTGCATATTCAGTATATAATATACATTATTGCCTACATATTTTTATAGATAATATACAGTATTGTTTAAAAATTTATGTTAGTTTTTTTATATGGTCAGGTCACAGATAATTGGTGGATTACATTTGTGGCTTGTGACTAATTCATTCCACATGGAATTTACTGGAGATAGCTTCAATAATTTCATTAGTCTACAAGGTCAGGATAGGGTCATTTAATACATACTTGATAAAAGTTTATTGTTTTTGTTCAAACTTTTATTGTTCTTGTTCCAGACCCAGAAATGATTGTTTTTGAATGTAGTTTTATAAAACTAATTGATCACTTGTCAGGTCAGCTGCTAAAATTCTAATGAAAGACTTGACTGAGATTATATTATTATTTATTATTGCATGCTGTTATCACAGTTATTAAGTTTGCAGTTAATAATAATAATAATAATAATAATAATAATAATAATTAGAAATTTGTATTTGGAACAAAAGTGTATATAGAATTAGAAAATATCGAGTACGATGGACTTTCAACTGTGTACAGCATGAAACACATATCTAGCCCAGCATAAGGTCGTCTTTCCCAACATATCTGAGTTTGCGCTGTTTGATTGTATGCATAACTAAATTGATGACAGTGAAATATGCTGTATGTTACTACATCATGCCGTAGCAGATCTTTTCCTATGATGCCAATTTGCTTACTGGCTGATAGTTAATTAAGTTTTAAAGACACAGATACTGTACTTTTTCTTAGGTAGATTCATCAGAAAACTGGATCAAGGGATATGCACTTTATAATGATGTATATTGGAAATCGTCTATTATAGAATTGAAACTAAATGTTTTATATGATGGTATAGTTATACTTCAAGATATTGAATTATCGAATTGAACCATATATATATATATATATATATATATATATATATATTGGATCTGATTGTTTTATAACTTGTATATGATCAATTTATGGAAATAACACTTTAGCATTATATAATAGATTTACCATATATACTCACTTTTAAAATGTTCCCAATTGCAAACTGCACAGACCCTGATCTGCTATTGCATAATGCACTGTCAGATCTGGGTCTGTGCAGTTTGTTGGAAACAATCAGTAGAACAAACAAAATAGACCCTGATCTGCAGGCGCATTTGGGTCTTTGTTGTTTGTAGTTTTACTTGACTTACAATTAAGTATATACGGTACAATAGGATGATTGCTCCTAAAGGAATTCTATAAATAATGATATGCCCAGAAGTCATTTAAAAGTGATAAAATGAATTCCTTTTATTACTCCTGATCCATATCAATGTACATCCCTCAGCAAATATTTATTAAAACCCACCATGTAAATACAAGTGTAACAAAAACAAACTCTTCCCTTGCAGGGGCCTCAAGTCAGGACCCTTGGACAGTCACAATAAATTAGGACCTGCATTGTGTGTAGTAAAACAGTTGTAGTACTATGTCAATTACAGCTGTCAGCAGATCACAGCTCTGAAATGGACACCGAATTGTATTATCAATCTTTTACTTGAATCATCTGTCCACTCTGTACCTCAGTTGAAATTGAGCAGGTGATATTGACTTAAGTTTCTAATGGAATTAAGAACAAGTAAAAATGTTTGTGGATTTCATATTCTTCCACAGAAAAAGTGGGATATACATTTGGATTACAAGAAAATGCAAATGCTAGTTTATAGGTCAACCTATGTGCTTGAACTTCACAGGCCAGGTGAGAAGATTGTTTTATATTAGTGATGGTTACTATACAGTTCACACCTATCTTATATATGTGCTGTTCTTATTCTAGTTTTAAACAATACAGCATAAAAAAAAAAAATCACATTTTTATTTCAAAGCAAAATATGGACCCTGGTACATGAAAGAATATATATATTAATTAACAAAAGATTGAATTAAATCTCTGAAGGAAAAGCAAACCTGTTTCAATTACAGGTAATCTGACAACATTCAGAGTCTGATTATCCATACTTTTGCAAGAATTGTTGACACTTGTGTAAAAATTTTGTTGAAGCATTTAAAGAATTCACTGAATGTACAATATTTTCATTAGTTCTTCCTTCAGTTTTCTGTTTTCTAGGTTATATATTTGTTAATGTTTGAAGTATCTGGTTGAGAAAGTATCATGCTAGGATTTCCAGTGGATGTTGGGCACAACTTTTTTTTTTGCTCATGAAACCAGATAAGTTTTACCTTTAGATGGAAATTTCTTAATTTAAACTGTGCCAAACTATAGTATTACTTTGCACAAATAGATCGACGCATACTCAGCCGAGTTGTGCAGTTGCCAAAAAGAGTATGAAATAAAATTAGAAAATTCAGATTCATGAACAGTTCAGGTGTTTTAGGACAAGACAGAGAGGTTTAGTAATGGTGTAACAAGGGAAAGAGAAGTCAGTTCCAATTAGAAACAGGTCATTGCTTGAAAGAGACACTGATTTTTTTGTGGATTTCAAATTTTTCAACAGAAAAAGTTTGATGTGAGTGGTTTATAGGCCAACCTTTGTGCTTGTACTTTGTGGGTCAGGTAAGAAATCTGCAGTAATTACTAGGTCAACATGCAATGTCACAGCTCAGATTAATCAGTGTTTATACTGGCCTTAAAAGAATTTCAGTTGGTCATTTGTCCTGTAAGACATGAAATGACTTGGTTTAGAAAAAAATATTTGTCCACAACCACTTGATTCACAACTCATGTGGATGTGATGTTAAGTGTTGTTTGGAGCCCTGTTTTTCTTCTTGCTGTCTTAATAAAAGAAATTTGGCTGAAAAATATTTCTAAATGTTTAGGTGAAATTTTATTTAAAATGTATTTTTTTTTAAAAATAAAAAAATGTTTGATTTTGAAAGGGCATTTCGTTATTACTATTTGAGCAGAAATGTTTCATCTTTTGTTAAAATAATCTTTTGAGTAGAAAGTCAAGTTATTAAAATTGTTTTGTAACAAATAGATATGTTTACAATTATTTTAGAGTTTACAGTTAAAAAAAAAAAAAAAACTTGCAGGATGCAGAAAGTATTGTTTGGCTATGTGTTGCATTTAATGGTAAAATAACTGTCCTACAATAAGAACCAGTTTACCATATATGCTCAATTTACCATATGTACTGGGATTTACCATATATACTAAATTTACCATATGTACTAAATTTACCATATTTACTGGTTTATAAATCAGGTCAAGCTGCAAACAACACAGTTCCATATCTGCTGGCACATTATGCAGTAGCAGATCCAAGTCTGTGCAGTTTGCATTTGTTCTCATGTATGCTACTCAGAGAAAATGCCTGAATATGGAAATGATACCCAGTTGTCAGATGGATCCCTCATCCAAACACTTTGATTTGATGGATGATGGACATTATTGGAATGAGGCTGGAGGTTGAGCTATAGATAAGTAGATTGTTATTCCATCAAACACTTTGATTTGATGGATGATGGACATTATTGGAATGAGGCTGGAGGTTGAGCTATAGATAAGTAGATTGTTATTCCAGATTCATTCATCTGAACCACTGCCCTTGTTTAAATTCTTAAAATAACCAGGTCATAATTTTAACGCATTTTTAGTTGGCTCGAAAAATAGAGCTGAACAATCTTCAAGGATAGAAATTGTGTGTGTGTGTGTGTTTAAATAAACATACTATGTTCTTTAGCACTGAATGCATTGGGTGGGTACTTATGTATGTTTGGCCTCCAGCCTAATTCCAATAATGTCCCTCATCAATCAGAGCAAGTGTTTGGATGATGGATCCATTACATGTATTTTTATCAGGCCTCTAGCCTTTCATGTACAAATAGCATCTTTAAAGAGGGTCAACATAAATTACGTATCCCTGACAGATAAAAGTTCAACTGCTCCAGTGGCCTAGTGGTGAGAGCATCATCCTCGGATGAGGAAGGTCGCGGGTTCGAACCACGACCGAGTCGTACCAAATATTTATAAAATGGTACTTACAGCTGCCTCGCTAGGTGGTTAGCATTAAGAGGTTAGGATTGGTGGGCCTGGTGTCAGGATAATGTGACTGGATGGAACATGATGCTACATGTTTGCACCATGGTGCCCCATGTGCTAGACATCACTATAAACTGCCATACTGCAGACATTGTAGTGATATGATTGAAAAATTGTTAAAGCTGCATTAAAAATCCAGTTCACACACACACACACACAGATGAAGTTGGTTATTTAGATATTTCTATTTAAACACCATTCCCACATTTGTTGTGCAATGTTAATGCAAAGGAAGTCAGACTGCCCATATTATTAACATACACCATTGCAGTGGTAATGTCAAGCTGTATGCTGATATGTAAATCCCTGCTTGGTGAGAACCAGGACTTCAAAGAAAAGAAAATTTTACAGCAGCTGTGAAATATTACTGTGGTATTCAGATGCCTCAAGGGACCCATCTTCCATATGACTCAGCCAGGGTTTGAATCCATGACCTCTGCATCTGAGGCAGATGCTCTTACCACTAGGCCATCGGAGCAGTTAAAATAACTGAACGGTTTGACATGGTGCTGAGGTTAAATAGTTTGGGTCACATGATCCAGTTATTTTTAGAATCCAGGGGCAACAGTTAAGACGAATGCATCTAAACTAACATGCTACTTTTACATAAGAGTTGTTATGGCCTGATGAAAATTAGTTGCCAGTATATGGCTGTGACACAGGAAAGTGTACTATGTACAGATTAGTTGCCAGTATATGGCTGTGACACAAGAAAGTGTACTATGTACAAAATAGTTGCCAATATATGGCTGTGACACAGAAAAGTGAACTGTGTACACATTAGTTGCCAGTATATTGCCATGATGCAAAAATGTATACTATGTATAAATTAGTTGTCATTATGTGGGTATGTAACAAGAAAGTGTCTGTACAAATTTGCTTTTCATATTAGCATAGAAACCAATAGTTACAGTTACTATCAAATGTGTGTCATCTGTTTAGTGTCAATCAGTCACCATCATAAAACTTGTCAGCAGTAATTATAATGTCAAATTAATCAATTAATTCAAAATCCATCCAGATGATGTGAAGAGGAGACCACTTTGAAGTTGGTGTTAGTTGCATGCAATACACAACTAAACCAGACTTGTAAAGATAATCAGATGGAACACATTTTGGTGTCAAATATGCATTATATATCTAATATGTTAAAAACAATACCCTCTCTTGGAATTTATAAATCTGGGCACAGCTGTATTATTATTACAATATCTGTTTGTCACACACACACATGTGTGTGTGTGTGTGTGTGTGTGTGTGTGTGTGTGTGTGTGTGTGTGTGTGTGTGTGTGTCTACCTTAAATCCCTGTATTTGTCAGACATGACCAATGGTTGAAAGCTTTTGATCAGGTCATGCTCTGTCATATTAGACCCCAAACATCATTATATCAAATTACCTTTGATTTATTCATACATGAAACTGTCAAATACATTAAAGTAAAATTCAAAGGTCTCTTTGTCTAGTTTACAGATTGCTTATTTATCCATAAATCAATAAAGGTATTCCTTACTAAACCTATTTCAAAGGTCATTAGGTCTTGTTTACCTGTTGTTTCTCAGACAGTCAGTTGAAGCATCTCTGATTAAGCTTGTTACAGCTGAAGGCTATACTACTTACAGTTATCTGGTTAAATCAGGGTAGAGAAGTGCATCTTAATCCTTTAGCAAACAATGGTGGTAAATTTCAAAGAAAAGCATCTCAGTAAAGATGCATTTATGTTGTTCTAAAATTGTTTTTATTTATAAAAGAAAATTGTTTGGCCTATATATGCGTAGATGATACAGTAATACGATAGTTTTATTGCTTGAAAATGAACTAGAAACCATGTCAAAGGTTAAGCAAGATAAAGATTAAAACTGTAACCCTTTGTGAGTGTTTGCAGACAAATGAGTTAGCATGTTGATTGAATTTGGACATTACCGGATGCCATGTGCTTTGGAGATTTAATCCTTTTAGGGGCCCCGAGTGGCCAAGTGGTCTAAAGCGCTCACCGTTACGGATCACTGCCATCTCACCTCTGTCTGTGTGAGTTCGAGTCTCAGGCTTGGCTAACGTGGGCACGTGAGAAAGCCTGCCAGTAGCTTCTCGTGGGTCAGTGGTTCTTCCCTGGGTTTTCCAGGGTTCTTCCTCCACCAATTATACTGGCCGCCATGTATAGCCTATCTTGTGCTGAAAAATGGCGTTAAACCCTACAACAACAACAACAACAACAACAACAACAATCCATTTAGGGATCGAACTGAATATGATAGACACCCAGGCAGTGTGATTTCAAAAAGCATGAACAGTGTTTGAGCTTTAAGCGTTTCCTGCAAATGTTAGTGACATGTCTGGCGATGATCACATGGACACATTAATTGCTGAGTATGGTCAACTGAGAGAATATTGATTCGTTCATCAGTGCCAGTGAAGTAAAGTATGGAGGATTCAGTGCATTGTGTAAAATAATTATAGAGGACTGCCAGCATGAAGTGTGTGTGTGGATTTTTGCACCCAAATTTACCCAGACAAAGCTGTGGTGCAGGTTGAGTGTTGACACTCTTGAGGAATTTGTGAAAATAAATCTTGTTGATATTGATGTAAAAGACTTTGATCAATGCCAGCAGTCAGGAAGTAGAAGGGAAATCAAAACAGACATCTGTATCAACGAAACAAAGAGAATGTTTTCTCTAAACTAACTGTAAGGGAGTGAATTTACCATAGTGCAGATGTGGCAGTGTTACAGTTGGTGACAGGAATATTGTGTAATTATGTGTTGCTAAAAAAACAAAACAAAACTGGAATCCTTGGCAAATCATATGGTTTACTGATTCCACCTAATAAGATCTATGGAGGAATTTATGTATGTATATAACAAACAGCAGATTAATTTGTGCCAATGAAGTCTGTCAACATTTCTGGTAGAACTGGGGGAAAATTTAAGGATCCCTGATATGTGTAAAATTTATGGATCCCTGATATGTGTGTGTGTGTGTGTATGTGTGAGAGAGAGGGAGAGAGAGTTCTCTTAAGACACAAATTCAATCTTTGTTTAGAACTGGATCAAGAGGATAAACTCTGAAGGGTGGAGTCAAATACAGACAATTAACAAGGATAGTTTTACTGCTTATTATGAGGGTGATAACTGTAGATACCAATTACATGCACTTTTATTTTAAGTATCGAATTGTAACATTATCATTGCTAACTGATCACAGTATGGTACAAAAGATATGGGGTCGCAGTGTCCACTCCTATTCCACTGTCCTGTTTCTGTGGGACTAATAATTAGATAGAGGCGGTAGTTTGATACCCTATTGTGGACTGGATAGTGGTTATCATGATATAATGGACACCACCAGAAATTGACCAGGAGCAGGACATTTAATGCAGTGAAAGTTGTCCTTGACTTGACCTGATGATTGGCAGTGACTGAAAAGTTGTTAAAGCTACATTAAAAATCCAGATCACATAGATACACACTTTGTTTGGGAGATTGCTACATCAAAAGTTTGGGTAATTTTTTTTTTTTTTAAACTGCCAGTGAACTTTTATAGATACACATAAGTAAACAAGACTACAGAATGACCAATAATAGGTGTAATTCAGATGATTGCCATTAGACTTGAGAACTGGCTTTACTTCACCTATGAAATTGAATGGTATAAAATTGACATTAAATATAGGTGGATCAATGATTTAATGTTAAGAGGGTGTGTTATCAGATTTTAATGGCAGCCTAGATGGGGTAGGGGTGTGTGTTCTGAGACTGCCTGGGCTTCCAGTCAGGTTCCAGGCCCAGTACATCCATACCTGCAAAAATCTTAGGGATGGCATGATCTAGCTAGGTTCCTCCTAAATCTTCCACTGAGAATATTGGATTTATGTCATACTTGGGTTAGTTAAATACTTGCTGTATTTATAAAAGATGAGAGAAGGGTTGTGAACCCCATTGTAAAACCTAACTTAAATGTTGCTTTAAGCACTGGCTCTCAGTTGTGAACTTCAATATGCAGTTTTACACTCTTGATTCATTTTGAGTTTAGTAAATTTGTATCTCCACTCTTTAGTGTTCGAATTTATTTGGTGTTTCGTGGCACAGGAACACAAGTAGGTTATTTATTGCCATGGTACCTTACCCAAGGGATGGACATACCAAGGTAGCCACCAGGGCTGATTTGATGGTAGGATTCTAACCCACACCCATTTGGTCGCCAATCCAGTATGTTAACCACTGAGACACTCTGCCTCTTAGTGCTGCGGAAATTTTGACATGCTCTATCTATTGACTGTCAATCAATCAATCGATCAATCAATCAATCAGTATATTCTCCTAAATTGCTTGTCTCCATGATAAGCAACTGAAAGAGGTGTTATCTATTTGGCTGTTATTATCTGATGTTCTGGGGTCAAAGGTTGAATGTACAAAAGTTTCACTTACATGTATTTTTAACAAAATTAAGATATATCAGGAAGAAAAAAGATAATAATAATAATAATAATAATAATAGTAATAATAATAATTATTTCATTTAAAGAAGAAGCTCATTTGCTCAACTGACCAATCTTCCATGACACCTTCTGCAATGACATGCGTGTGTGTGTGTGTGTGTGTGTGTGTGTGTGTGTATGTGTGTGTGTGTGTGTGTGTGTGTGTGTGTGTGTGTGTGTGTGTGTGTGTGTGGCACAATTTTTACAAGATAAGGTGTCTTTAGACAACAAAAACTAGGCAACTGATCTACTACTACAACAAAATATGCATAAGGTTTTATGTCTGTGTACAAACAGGATTCATACAGATAGTAGTAGTGTGAACATGTGCAACACAATATAAGGGAGTAGGTAATGGATCATAGGTTTCAACTCTGGGTTCACTGTCCTTCTGTGGTGGTGGGGGGTAAATTAGGGCAGACAGTTGGGATTGATGTAATTAAAAATTGTCAGAAATTCTTGATGATGAGCCATGAGACTGGTTCTAGATTGCTTTATTTTTGTGAGGAGTTTTCATTTACTTGAAATGTTTTCGAACTTATTACTGTTGGCAGTTTGAAGCTCTGAAACATTATAAGCACATAGATGTACACAACTCTTAATAAATTCATAAAAATGTGAATAAAACTCAACAGAGATTTTTAAATGTATTTACTGCAGAAGCAAGTAATGCATGATTACCAGTCTGATGGCAGCAATGTGTTGAACCAGTCATGTTTTAAGCTTAGAATTTTGAATGACAAAAGATTGTGCTTTCGCCCCATTTGCTGTACAGGTTCAATAGACGTAACATAGTAGAACATTTGTTGCACAGATGCAATATAGACTTAGCATAGTGTAGAACATTTACTGTACAGGTGCAATATAGACCTAGCAAAGTAGAGAACGTTTGTTGTACAGGTGCAATATAGACCTGTACAGGTGCAATATAGAACTAGCAAAGTATAGAACATTTGCTGTACAGGTGCAATATAGACCTTGCATAGTTTAGAACATTTGCTGTACAGGTAGTATGTAGATATAGCTTAATATATAACATTTGCTGTACAAGTGCATTATTACCATAACACATTATAAAACATTTGCTGTACAGGAGCAATCTTTGTGTAAACTTCAAACAAGCCCCCCCCCCAATAATAGCATATGGAGAAGAAAAATATCTGTCAAGTTGTACTTAATGTCAGAGTTTAGCTGTATAAAAGAAAACCTGGCAGTCATGTGTTGTCAGATTATTACTTTTGAAATAGATTGATTGTAAACATCATGTACTTATCCTTCTATCTAATGCAACCCTCAAAAAAAGGCATATGTTTTATAACAGAGTTGTCTTTATTCTTCTCCACTACATTGTGTATACTTTTAAAAGGCCATGTGTGAATAGCAGAGAACAGTGTATTTTCTGATTAGGGAATGGGATAATGGTGGTTACTGTATCTATCCATGTGTATGGTTATAGCTTTAAAAGATCAGGACTCTTCAACAAGGACTGGGCAATTTAAGGACTGGGCAATTTCCTCTAGGGCATGGTCCAGATCAGTGATTTTTAGGTCACACCCTATGATGTAAAGTAATGGATAAATCCAGGTCATCCATGGGCCATATTTTACCAACTCCATTGTCTTCCATGCACTGTCTTGAAAGATTGGAACATGCTGTAAATAATACACTAATCTTGTAACATAGATTATAAATGTACAACATTGTATTTTATTTGTTAAGCTGCATTTTGCTTAAATTTTTTTATTAATACCATTTTGTAAATAAACTGTAGTGAAGTCTTGTAGGTATATACAATATATATGGTATAATTAGGGCAACAATAAACAGTCCTAAGGTTGGGATTCAGATTTAAATCTTTTTATGATGTGAAGAGAAAATGGGCTGCCAGCCTATAGTTGGCATGGTGTATTAAGCTATAATAATGACTCGTAGACTTTTACATTATCCCTTCCTGATGCCATAACCATCACTTTCACATTAGTTTTGGAATATTCTAGCCACATTTCATTGCTCCAGCAGTAAAACAAATCAAGATGACTTTAAATAATTTTTAAATTTTTTTTAAGATTAGGCCATTTAATTGCTGAATATATGAAGCAGTTTGTAGAAGTTATTTTTTCTGCATAAAATAGACCATAAGAATGAATAGCTTTTTTAGAAAGTATATTTGTGTATTTCTTTGTTTCCACCACAAACAGGTATGTTAGTTGTTGGAAGTATGACGTTTCCAAGAAAAAGACATTGCTACTCAGCAGGTTTATTTCTGTACCTCATGGTTTAAATTTCTGTTCATCATGGTTTATATTTCTTTTCATCAAGGTTTAAATTTCGGTACATCATGGTTTATATTTCTGTTCATCATGAGTGAGATACAGACAGGGTGACTGAATACAAGAGCAAAAGATGCATAGAAACACTTGTACACCCATCCCTATACTAGTATTAAAATGGAACATATGATATACAACAACACTTCCCAACCTTTTCTTAACTTCAAAAAATTTTGCTGGCCCCCACATGCTAATAATGTTAACTTTAGGCTCCGTTAATTGAGAAATATACATAATAGCAAAAAACTATTATGAACTCAGTAACTGTTGTAAACTAATTCACATTTTATTCGTCACAACAACAAATGCATTTGAACAATAATAGTATGTGTGCGAGACATCAGTCAGTCAGTCGCAGAACCCTTGGAATAACCCTGCAGCCCATAGGTTGGGAACAAACGGGTACCCAATAACCAGTATAATGTATAATGCTTATGTCTTGTTTGGTTTTGCAATGGTAAAGAGGGACTTTTAATGTGGTAAGTACAGTACATCACACTGGTTGTTTATGTCTGTTAGTTGTAAATTCACAAGTTCTGTCAGAGCCAAATCAGGCTTACAGATGAAACCAACTAATCTTGGAATTGCCACTATCATGGGTTTGCATTTGTAATGGTGAACAGCAGAATAAGGACAATATATAACAGACATAAAAGTTATTTGAAACAAGACAATATGGCAAACATGTAACAGTCATGAAGTTAATTGAAAATTGAACTTGTTAATACTACTGGCAGGTAAGTGATCAGGACTTTTCACATGATATTGATTTCTGTGAAGTCATCAACTTGTTTTTGGCAAAATGTGAAAAATTTCTATGTTCTTGTTGGATTGTGTGTGTGTGTGTGTGTGTGTGTGTGTGTGTGTGTGTGTCATATAGTTTTCATAGATGAATCATTTTGTTTGTTGTATCTGAATACATTGTGGTTTGCATTAACCACAAAATCCATAATAGTTGGTTCTTGGCAACAATAATAGTTAATACATAGTACTTTAACTTCTGCAGTTGACAGTACTGTATACTTTAACATCTTCAGTGGATACATTGGTTAATTCAGAATAGTAATACATTGCATTTAGTAATACAGTATGGTAATACATTCCATTTAGTAACACAGTATGGTAATTCATTTCATTTAATTCAATATGGTAATACATTGCATTTAGTAATACAGTATGGTAACACATTGCATTTAGTAATACAATATGGTAACACATTGCATTTAGTAATACAATATGGTAATACATTGCATTTAGTAATACAATATGGTAACACATTGCATTTAGTAATACAGTATGGTAATACATTGCATTTAGTAATACAATATGGTAACACATTGCATTTAGTAATACAGTATGGTAATTCATTTCATTTAATTCAGTATGGTAATACATTGCATTTAGTAATACAATATGGTAATACATTACATTTAGTAATACAGTATAGTAATACACTGCATTTAGTAATACAATATGGCAACACATTGCATTTAGTAATACAGTATGATAACACATTGCATTTAGTAATACAGTATGGCAACACATTGCATTTAGTAATACAGTATGATAATTCATTGCATTTAGTAATACAGTATGGTAACACATTGCATTTAGTAATACAGTATGGTAATTCATTTTATTTAATTCAGTATGGTAATACATTGCATTAAGTAATACAGTATGGTAACTCATTGCATTTAGTAATACAGTATGGTAACACATTGCATTTAGCAATACAGTATGGTAATACATTGCATTTAGTAATACAATATGGTAACACATTGCATTTAGTAATATAGTATGGTAATTCATTTCATTTAATTCAGTATGGTAATACATTGCATTTAGTAATACAATATGGTAATACATTGCATTTAGTAATACAATATGGTAATACATTGCATTTAGTAATACAATATGGTAATACATTGCATTTAGTAATACAGTATGGTAATACATTGCATTTAGTACATCAGTAATTCAACTCTGCCTCTAGAAGAGCACTGTTTCATCCAGGCCACACAAATGTGGGATTCACTTTGCAAGTTCTACAAGAATACAAGTTTAAAGGGGGCAAACTCATGCATGTAAAAGAAAAAAAATTCCCACATGTTTGATACATTGATGTGCAATACTTATGAGATAATTGGAGTAATTCAAATAGTTGTCTTATGCATCAAAATGTACCAGTCTGCTTTCCGTAAGCCACCATACATATACCAGAACAAAGATTCAAACCCAGAACTGCAGATGTGTAGATCAAGCAAACTATTTGCACTG
Source organism: Megalonaias nervosa (assembly GCA_016617855.1). NCBI lineage: Eukaryota > Metazoa > Mollusca > Bivalvia > Unionida > Unionidae > Megalonaias > Megalonaias nervosa. Next base: position 104,302 of record JAECUM010006252.1, read on the forward strand.
TGCTAAACTTGCATGTATGGACTTTCTATGATGGTATTTACGCAAATAATCTAATGCTTTGGATAAAGAGTTCAGATATTTGCAGCAAAACTCTAGTTTAACAACTTTTACACTTTTTTTAAATTAATGTACATTTCAGATGACAGTAGGGGAAGATCCATCCAGCGACCAGGGTCACCCAAGAGCAGCAAGACAAGTCTGCGCAAAACTTTCTCCAGAGCCGTCTCGGACAAACAAATCAGTGATAAGACGGTGGACTCCCTTTTGACAGAAGAGGTGGGTTGATGTTTGTGAAGTTGATAATGAATGCATTGCTTGAACATAACATTTTGTCATGTCATGTGTGATGTATTCATCAATTACATCTGCTGGTCTTTATTGATTGTTGCTTGGATCATGTTTGATGTTTTCTATTTTTGTTACACCAGCTTTTATTAACAATGTGTAAAGGTAGTTAAACTTGTAGATATTTGTTTAGTACTGTCCATCGATCTTCTTTCTCAGACCAATCCCAATTCATGGCGTCTTATAGAACACTTGTTAGTAAAATTGACGATATTAAATAGAATCTCAAATGTACGAGTTTAAATCAAATGCCAGCATGTAAAAATATATCGTTTCTTGCCTTGCCACAATAGTGGGACATAGTATGTACATTTGTATCCATCACACTTTAGTTTCTGCTCGATAAAAATAAAGCTATTTCAGATTAATGAATGAGACTTGTATACTTAGACATCCTCATTAGAAGGTGTTTTATATACCACATAGCGTGTCCTGTCTTGAAGGTCAAGGTTATAATTCACTATTTTAAATGTTTAATCACTCTTTTATGTTCTTTAACTTGAAGCCATTTGAGATTAAGGTGTAATAGTTGGTATATTTATACGTCCTCACCAGAAGGCCTGTTACATACCACATAGGGATTGCTATCTTCATGGTCAAGGTCATGAGTAAAAGCTGTAATTATCCATCGTATTTTCCTTTCTGCTTGTAACTTTCAAGCCATTTAGGATTAAGGGATGCAAATTGGTGTATTTATAAACTACCATTAGTAGCTGTATCACATACTGATTGGGATTCCTGTCTTCAGTGTCAAGCAAGGTCATGGCGTAATGTTAATTGTCGTCACATTTCCCTTTCTGCTCTGTAAAGTTAAAGACGTTTAAAATTAATGGATGTAAGATGGTATGCTTTATGCATCATCTTTAAAAAATGTGTTAAGTACTACATTGACACTTCCAGCTTGAAAGTTAAGTTTGGGGCTCGATATTTTAAGTTCTCCATTGTATTTTCCCCTCACTGTTATAACTTTTTGGAGACTTTTAAGATTAAAGGATAAAACTTGGTAAACTGGTATATTGTCACTAGGAGATGGTAAACTTGTATATTGTCAGTAGGAGATGGTAAACTTGTATATTGTCACTAGGAGATGGTAAACATGTATATTGTCACTAGGGGATGGTAAACTGGTTTTGTCACTAGGAGATGGTAAATTTGTATTTTGTCAGTAGGAGATGGTAAACTTGTATGTTATCACTATGAGATGGTAATCTTGTAGATTGTCACTTAGGGGATTGTAAACTTGTACATTGTCACTGGGAGATTGTAAACTTGTATATTGTCAGCAGGAGATGCTAAACTTGTAGATTGTCACTTAGGGGATGATAAACTTGTATATTGTCACTTAGGGGATGATAACTTGTATATTGTCACTAGGAGATGGTAAACTTGTATATTGTCTCTAGGGATGGTAAACATGTATATTGTCAGTAGGAGAGGGTAAACTGGTATATTGTTACAAGAAGATGGTAAACTTGTAATCTGTCAGTAGGAGATGGTAAACTTGTATATTTTTACTAGGAGATTGTAAACTTGTATATTGTCACTAGGAGATGGTAAATTTGTATTTTGTCAGAAGAAGATGGTAAACGTGTATATTGTCACAAGAAGATGGTAAATTCGTATAGTCATCTTGGAGATGGTAAACTTGTACATTGTCACTAGAGATGATAAATTTGTATATTGTCATGAGTAGATGGTAAACTTGTATAATGTCACTAGAAAATCAGTGTTTTCACCAGGATGCGTAAAACTTGGTGAACTTCTATTGTCACTAGAAGATGGGTATTTTCATCGGGATATGCATGTCCCTGAGAAATTTAATGAGTGTCTCCTAAAAAGACAGCGAGCACATGAAAATAGTGCACAGATGATGTGCAATGGGTGTAATGATGATGTGCCATGGGCCTAATGAATCCTGTAACATTCATTAATATAAAATAGCTCAATCTGTTCATGTAAGTGCTTGATTTCTAGATCAGTCACCAAAATCAAAGCTTTTTCTGAGTGGCATTTTGCAGTTGAGTGTCGAGATACTTTCATTATTATCTACTTATTAAACTGTTTTACTAACTCCACTTACAATACAGCTCTCCCTCGTTATAATGCAGTTGTCAGTGCTAATAACTGCTGGCCATGTTATGTACCAAACCACATTATATTGAGAACTGTGATGTGTATGAAACTGTGTTGTATTGAGAACTGCAGTATGTGCAGAACTGTGATAAATTGACAACAGTGTAATAAACCAAACTGCATTTTAGTCGGATAGTGTGCACTTTACATATTTGTTAAACGATGGTACTTTGAAAAGGAAATGAAGACAAGAGTAAACTTCACCTTGTTTTTTTTCAACTCTTGTTGTTGTTATACATTGATAAGAGTTTTGTTAATGTGGTCGATAGTAGTATCGCATTATATGTAAAATCATGTTATAACAAAGTGCATTATAATGAGGGAGAACTACATATAGATTGTTAGCATTTGGTGATAATGTTTAATTTATTTGATGCAGTTCTGATGCATACAGTATATAAAATACATGCAGGATTACTATAAATTTTTTAAAACACGTTCATTCATTGGTTTGCTTGGTCCTACATGAAAATGATACCAAAATCGTATCCAATATGGCTACCATGCTGTCATTAAAATTTTATTACCAATTCTTCTGAGTGGATCATCCTATCAACATGGAGTTTCCACTGAAAGACTTCTTTTGATGTCTAGTTGTTTTTGAATGAAAATGGTGTTGATGGGAGATGGGATTGTTACTAAAACACTTAGTATATCTAGTTGGTTCTAAATGAAATGGTGCCTGTTTCAAGGTCCAATATGGCCACCATAGTGGCCATCTTGTACATCTTGTTGTAGCTGTTCCTCCTGAAATAAACTAAAATTGTGTGGGGTTTTGACCAGAAGACTTGAAAATGGTGTCATTCTGACATCCAGTATGTCCACCACAGCAGCCAATTGGAAAATTTTGTTATTGCTGAAGAATATCATTATCAGAAAGTATCAGGAATGGTTTCAGCATGCAGCAGGTAAAAAAATGAAATTGTATTATCTTGAATTACTAGAAATTCTTTTTAGCCAGTAGAGTGTCATTACCTTCTAGGGACTCTTGTTTTTCACATAAATCCAGCTGTTTGAGGGATTAGAGATAAATCTGTTATGCTTGTACTTCTCAATATGATTGCATCTGTGTATCCAATGGTCAAAATCTCACTGATAATTTTTTTTGAAAATCCCATTTCTGTACTTTTAATTCTAATGTGCTTTAAGAAATGGCATTGAAACTTGATTACTTTACATTTTTGCCCACCAGATATACAGCTCTGTCACTCTGGACAAAGATTTCATTATCATGCACTTTTGGTAACCTCACCACAGTTAGTGGGGGACAGCTATTCGCTTAATTTACACAGTCTGGGTGTTCTGGCGAGGGTGGGGATTGGGGGGTTGGGTTGGGAGAGGACAGTTCACTGAATTTGCTCATATATAATTAGCTGTATGTCTTTTATCACAGTGTTGTTTACAGATGAGACATTTTGTTTCATGGAACAGTTGCTATCCCCACACTTTATTTTGCGAGCATTATGATATTGTTAGACCCACTATCAGTTTATCCATTCCATCGGTCTGTTTTTGTATCCTCTTGAATCATTCATTGGAAATTCATGTTGGTCGTTATCTTGTCTGTAAAGGTAACCATTCTGCAAAAAGGGCATTGTTCTTGTAGGAGATAAAAGATATGTACAAAGATTTCAATTACAGTGATTTTTTTTGTCAAATATATTTTTGATCAAACTTGACATGTGCAGTGATGGCTGGAAGAAAGATCATATATGTAATACATTTGGGGTTCCCTAGTTACTGTCCGGGGGTGGGGGTGGTATATGCATTGGGATTTGTCCGTCAGAGTTGCACTTGTTTCATGTTTTATTATGCATGTTTTCACAGGCTCCCACTACTTCAGTTAAGCATGAAAGTACATCCCAACTAACAAAGCCCATCCCAACTGACATGGCTAGTTCACCCCTGCATTCCAAAGCTTCTAACACAGAAGGCTCAACATCAAGTTTGCAGCATGGCCGAGCCATTCAAACCCCCATTCTCAGCTCACAGACTGTGCTGCCATCTAAGTTTGCGCTGCCTTCCAAGGTGAGTTCTGCATAATGTGCACGGGCAACGTGTATACCATATATAATCGTTGACAAGTCGAGTCCAGTTGCTAACTCCAAAGACCAGAATCATAATGTGCTGTGTTTGTGCAGTTTGTTAAGGAGAATTAGTGGAACAAACATGATAGACCCAGATCTGCTGGCACATTATGCAGCAGCACATCAGGGTTTATGTTGTTTTCACTTGGACTTGACTTATAAGAGATGATGGTATCAGTTACTGTAAGACAAAATAAAGCTGGGACATTTTAGGACAAAAATACAAGTACCCATTTTAACCTTTTGAATGGCAAAATTTGCAAGAAAGTGTATGCAATAAAAATGTACAGGATGTACTAACATCAGATTTCTTTAATGCATGAATGATGGCTTTGTTTTTATTACTGGAAAATTTTGACTAAACATATATACAACAAGTCTAATCCATTACACTAATGTCTGTCAAGAAAGTCAGTATTACCTACTGAATGCATGAATGATTTTTCAACATGGCATTGTTCATTTCAATATGTGCAGTGAAACCTGTCACTAACAGACTCACAAGAGACCACCATATTTTGTTTTCTCTGGACAGGTATCCTTTATGTTCTGGTAAAATATGTAGAAAAGTAATAAAATGGTTTTATATTGCCTCTTATGAGCATGTGTCTGATATATGAAGGTGTCTGCAAGTGCAGGTTTCACTGCACCTTTCAATAAACATAAAAACAAATAAAATTTCTTCATGTACATTTTTAGACATGACTGAGCCATGATTTTCGTTATCTTAGAATTTTTATTGATTATTTAAAATTGAAGGATATAATGGTAGAAAAGGCAGGGATGAGATTTTCTATCTGAGTTGCAAACTCGTATGACTTGTACTTTAGACACTGCCCATGTTTAAGGCATACATATTACCTCTTACTAAGTAAAAGTATGTCTGGCTTCTGAAGATAGGTCATTTTGCAAGATGAAACATTGACTACATTTGTACCCTGACTAGTGAAATTCAGAAAATAATTTTGGGGAAAAAAATAATGGACCATAATTAATTAAGATTTTAGTTGTACCTTTGGGAGATTTCATAACTTTACATTTATCTGTATCAAATTTCAAAGTTTCAGGGTGGTATTTTGGATAGGGCTTTCTTCTGAGGTATCGTAATCTCCTCTTTTCCTTGGGCTTTACAAATTTTTGCCCCTCCACCTGAAGAAAAAAATGGAGAAAAAATACTTAAAGTTAAACAAGTAACCAAGGCTAATGGTTTTTTCAAATAACCATGGCTTCATGATTAATTTTAACAGTAAAAGATGCAAGATCTGTTTGAAAACTTTTGCAAGTCCATGCATATAGAGTATTCCTAATAATTCCAATCTTGAAAGTGCTGATGTACCAATAGCTTGGAAAAGTTTTGATGTGCTTACAGTCTTGATGTATCACATTGATGTAATTTAAAATGTCTCTAAATGAATTCACAATAATCCCAAAATAGTGATTTAGTTGGAAGATATTATTGAACATTTTGTATTTCCAGTGAATAATTTAAATAAATCCTCTGATATGTGACTTTTCTAACACTCAGATTTGTTTATCAGAATTCAGTCTTGCGTATGCCAAAGTAAAGTGCTTGTATAGTTTTTAGATAAAAGACCAGATTGCATCTAATAATTTCTTTTGGACTTGTAGGTCTCAGCTGCAATAACTAAACTTTCTGAAGCTAAAGAAGCATCCCAGAAAAAAGATGATGAGCTCTCCAAATCACCAAAAAGAATAGCAAGGGTAAATAACTTCAGTAAACTACTTGAGAAATTTTCCAGTTCTGATGCTTCAAGTTCTGAAAAGTCTGATCATGATTCTTCCACCCGACGAAAATTGCCACTTAGAAGACAGGAAGCTTATGCCATTAGTAGTGGAAGTAGTGATGAAACAGGGACTCGTAGAACACCAGAAAGGACACAAAGTTTTAAGATTCAAGGATCTCCCCTCTTGGAGGAGAATCAGAAAGACACGACAGTGCAAAGATCTAGTAGCTTTAAATCAGAATTTATGAAACGACGTTTCAGTCCTGAGCCTATGATTCGCCGGCAATTACCAGAGATTCCTGTGCCATATGATAAACCGAGTGAGGTCCTTAATAAGAGGAGTCACATAGTAGATGAACAACAGACATTAAGAGAAATTTTGGAGAGAGAAAAAATTCATGATGAAAGAGTGGAGAAGGCTGAACAGTTCTCTTCAGCTCGAGTAGATGAAGTGATAGTTGATTCAGAAGTTGCATCTGCATTAAAAGCTCAGCAGAAAGAAACTCATTCAAGTGCTAGCAGAGAGGTAGAGTTTAAAGTAATAGATGAAGCGAAAGGCAAATCAGACAGCTTTTTAGCAGCTGGTATGGAACAAGTGAAACCTGGGTCTAAAGTTCTTTCTGCTTCTCAGTCAAGGTGGAGGGAAACTGATTATTGTTTAGAAAGGGAGGAAACAGAAAATGTAGATAAAACTGATGAAAGCAGGTTAGTGAAAAATTTGTCTTCCAAATCCAGTGTGCATGAAATCTCATCTATCTCATCCCCAAGTCTTTCAGTGGCCCCTCATGCTTCATTAAGATCTCATTTATCATCACAGTCATCACAGACAATACAGTTAGAAAAGGGGAATAAAGACCCTCTTGTCTCAGAGCATAAGATAAATAAAGGTACATCAGAATCAAAAACAGTTAAGCAGAAAAGTGATCACCTTGTCATAGGCCCAAAAATATCTGAAAGTGTTCCCACTGTCCCAAAGTTAGATTTGTCTGCAATAGATACAAGTCTTGATGTTTTGAATCAGGTCACAAATGAAATTGATAGAAAATATGATCAAGATGATCCTTTACATTCCAAAGGAGCTCAGCTTAGTCAGGCTTTATTTAAGATACATGTAGATTCACCAAGGGAAGTTGTGCAATTTATTAAATCTGTTCAGAATGAACAAATATCTGATTCTTCATCCTCAGTCAAAGCAGACAGTTTTGAAAGAAAACCTGTCCCTATTACATCAGAGAGTGAATTTAAAGAAACAACAAAGTATGAAATGGATTTTAAAAGGGAAAGTTCACCTAGAATTGAAAACACTGCAAAGAAAGATATTATCAAAATGTTTTCAAGGGAGGTGACCCCAGATAGAAGTTCTCCCAACAGGAATGTGCCAGTGAAAGTGACATCCAGTTTTCAAGGAAGTTCTTCATCTGGGTTAAAAAGAACAGAATCAGCTGGTCGAGCAGAGTCTGTGGATCGACCTAAAGGAATTCTTAAACGATCGCCCTCATTGAAACAGAGTGGGGTCATTGTGGACCCAGAGTTGGCCAGTATTATGAAGAGTCGGCGGGCCCGACAGGGAGATGTGGAGGAGGAGGTAGAATGGAAAACATTGACTGCTCTTGAAGATATTAAACAGGCGAGGTATAATTTGCTCAGAGAACTAATCCTGTATAACAAGTAGACATAACTAGAGCTACCCCACCTTAAGTTCTGTAACACCTGTATAAGCACCTACTCTTTTCACTTTATAATCCCCTCGCTTTGGTTTAACATCTTCAGCTTCACCCTTTGCCTCTAGGTAAATCAGGGTCTGACTAGTGTTGGGAATCTGTTGTTGTTGTAGGATTTAACGATATTTTTCAGTACAAGATAGGCTATACACGGCAGCCAGTATTAATGGTGGAAGAAGAACCCATGAAAACCCTGAAAAGAACCACCAAACCACAAGAAGCTACTGGCAAGCTTTCTCACATACCCACATTGGCCGAACCCGAGACTGGAACCCACGCAGATAGGTGAGATGGCAGTGATTCGTAACAGTAAGTGCTTTAGACCACTCGGCCACTCGGGGATCCCTTGGCAATCTGTACAGTGTCCTGATCTATCAGCAGTTCTTTTTTGGCTAACCAATTACTCATTGATTAATAATCATTTAATTTGTGCAAATGATGTCTTGCCAAGAAAAGGGCTGTGTGGCAAAATGCCTGTGGTACAAACATCAGGAATGGAACAGAACAGAATTTTAACCAAAATCACAGGAATTATAATCAATTGATTTGTCATTTTGCTAATAGTAGCCAGTACTTGACCAAGTCTGCCAATCCAAACAGCATTAGGTTTGACTAATATTTATAATCAGATAGTAGTCAGCGGATGTAACTGAGGTAACATAATTTGCTTGTAGTTGTGAAGCTTAAATTCGTTAGTTGAGAAAAACTACATCAGAATGAGAATGTTTGCTTTAAGAACTGCCATTTTTCTTTTTGGGGGTAATTTATGATAATTCTTATTCATAAAATATAATTGCACTTTGAAAGAAATACCTGTATTTACAGCTCACTGGGCTACCTGAATTCAGCATATCATAGCCCAGACCCAGTCATGAGGTAGCCTGTGGGCTCTTAGGTACAAGATTTGTCAGACCCTGTAATAAAAATATACTCCACCACACAGTGCATGGGAAAATCTTGGTTTATTGTGATGAATCTATATTCATTAATCGGTCTGCTTTAGTTAATTCTTTTTTGTTTTTTTCGTCAGTATCCACTTTAAAATCTGTATTCATTAATCAGTCTACTGTACTTAATGGTTTGTTTTTTTTTAACCTCAGTAGCTACCTTCATTATGTTAATAACATTCTCTTTCTGGCTTGCTGGTAATGGTATAAATCTACTGGTAATGGTGTCAATCTTCCAGTAATTCTATAAATCTACTGGTAATGGTATAAATCTATTGGTAATTGTATAAATCTACTGGTAATGGTATAGATCTACTGGTAATGGTATCAGTATACTGGTAATGGTATCTAATGGTAATTCTATAAATCTACTGCTAATGGTATAAATGTACAGGTAAAGGAGACAGGAGAAGAGCATGACATTTGAATATAAACCTGACTCTTTACTTCACACATGGACATTTTTATAAGTGCCCATGCCTTTATTACTATTGTATATCTCTCTTCTCCCATAGTCACCCACTCTGACTTAGCTTTCTCAGTCTCTTTTTTTAACTTTGTTGGTCATAGACCAGAAGAACTTGACTGATAGCGTTTCATCTGTTGTCCATTATCTATCACTTGTTATTGCTATTTCTACTGAACTACAAGAAGGATTATCTTGAAACTTTGCAAACACATTCTGCTTAAGGTGTAGTTGGTTTAAAATGATAAGGGTGTCGTTTGGACAGCCATATGGCATCTTCCAAAATCTAGTTATCACTACTAATCTGGAATGGATGGTTGTGTCTACGTGGGATTTTCACTGAACAATCTAATGATCACATGCTGATCCAAAATGGTACCTCACAAGCATCAAATATGGTCCTCACAATTTTTGAAAATTACTTTGAAAATTTTTTAAAAATCTTTTGATATATTGATGTGTTGAAAATCTTGCTGCTGTTATTCCTGAGCAGATGGTGATATCGAATTGCGGTTCTCACTGAAAATGGACTTCTTATAATCTCTGGTTTGTCCTGAATAAAAGCGATGCCTGTAAGATATCCAGTATTGCTGTCATGGCTTCCCACTTGTAAATCTTGATAACCTGGTTATTTTGACATGGGGTTTTCACTGAAAGACTGATGATGTCTAATTGGTCCTGATTGAAAATGGTGCCTATCAGACATGCCCTCCACCATTATAAATGACCACCATGGCGACCATCTTGAAAATCATTTTATTACTAATTCTGAATGGATATATTAATATCAACATTGGATTTCACTCAAAGACATCTGATTGGTTCTAAATGAAATTACGCCAATAGCACATCCAGTATTGGCCACAACGTAAAAATTGTATTATTGCTACTCATCCTGAACAGATGGACCATATTGGCACAGGGAATAATGCTGAAAGACAAGTGTCTGCTTCATACTAAATGAAAATGGTGCCAATCTGGACTCCAACATAGACACCAAATATTTCTATTCCTGCTTCTCCTAAATAGATGGCCATAGCTGGATACAATTTTCACCAAGCAACTTTTTATTATATCTAGTTGTTACTACATGAAAATGATGACCATCTGGCAATAAATATAGCCAAGCATAGTGGCCATCTTGAAACTCTTGGTATGGCTACTTCTCAGCAGATGGCTGTCACGACATGGTGGTTTTCATTAAAAGATTTCCTGTGGTGTGTTGTTGGTCCAATATGAAAAAGTGTCGATCTGATAAAGGGTATTGTAATTACATTAATAGGGTATTGTAATTACATTAATAGGGTATTGTAATTACAGTAAAGGGGTATTGTCATTACAAACAAAATTGGATTTTTAAATGTAAATTTGGTTAATTTAGGAATGTCCTTGTGGGGATCTAGGGTATTATGAATGATGATAATTTTATATTTGATTTTTATATTTAGAAAGCAATCAGTCTATATTAAGTTTTGCACCTGCCATATTCAGAAAGCAATTGATGTGAATTTGGCATCAACCATATTCATGATATTCAGAAACCAGTCAGACATGTATTGGGCACATGCTATATTCAGAAACCAGTCTGCTGGTGTAAATTTGGCATCTGTCATATTCAGAAATCAATCAGCAGGTGTTACTTTGCCATCTGCCATCTTCAGAAATCAGTCAGTGTTAATAGAAAGCAAACAAGCTGGTGTTAATTTGCCATCTGCATTATTCAGAAAGGAATCACTTGGTCTTAATTTTTGGCATGTGCCGTATTCAGAAAGCATTCAGTTGGTGTTAATTAGCATCTGCCATATTAAGAAAGGAATCAGTTGGTGTTAATTAGCATCTGTCATATTCAGAAAGGAATCAGTTGGTGTTAATTAGCATCTGCTATATTAAGAAAGGAATCAGTTGGTGTTAATTAGCATCTGTCATATTCAGAAAGCAATTAGTCCGTGTTAATTTGCCATCTGCATTATTTGGAAAGGAATCAGTTGGTGTTAATTCGGCATCTGTCATATTCAGAAATCAATCAGTCTTAATAGAAAGCAAGCAGCTGGTGTTAAAATTTGGCATCTACAAAAAGCAATCAGCTGGTTTTAATTTGTCATCTGCCATATTCAGAAAGCAATCGGTTGGTGGTAATTAGCATCTGCCATATTAAGAAGGAAATCAGCTGGTGTTCATTTGGTATCTGCAATATTCAGAAAATGATTTGTGTTAATTTGGCATCTGCCATATTCAGAAAGTAATTAGCCAATGTTAATTTGGTATCTGCATGTTTAGAAAAAAATCAGCAGGTGTCCATTGGGCATCTGTCATATTCAGAAAGTGATCACTGTGTGTTAAATTTATATCAGCTGTATTCAGAAAGCAATCAGCCAGTGTTAATTTGGTATATGCCCTATTTAGAAAGCAATCAGCAGGTGTGAATTTGGCACTCACTGTATTCATGCTAGTCAGAAAGCAATAAGCTGGTGTGAATTTGGCACCCACTGTATTCATGCTAGTCAGAAAGCAATAAGCAGGTGTGAATTTAGCATCCACTGTATTCATGCTAATCAGAAAGGAATAAGCTGGTGTGAATTTGGTATCAGCCATATTCTATTTGGTATGCATATCATTATGTAGTGTTGCCCATCTGTATGTCACATGCTTCAGTTCCATTCAATAAATTTTCAAGAATTTCATGAATTAGAAGGAGATTTGATAAGAGGTTTTATATAATAAAGAAAACTCTTAGTCAAATTCTATATTTGTCATTTTGTGCCAAAATTTACTGAATTATTGCCCTTTTTAATCAAATTTTGACTTATTAAAAATTCTTTTTTTTAACTTTAGTACAGCACTCCCTTTATTCAATGCAGATGTTTCTCATCAGCTCATAATGATTTCATCCACAGATGGAAATAATTTTAAAATGGCTTGAAATACTGGCATTAAAGTTGACAATGACTTTCTTTGTATAGGTTAAGTGGTATGAAGTTATTTTTTTTCTTCAGAAATAAGATGAGGCAGAGTGAAGCAGTTCCCATCTGAATTACGTTACGTAGTAATGACTTGATGCCATGTAGCCTATCTTGACTTTTAGCCAATCAGAAGCAACTGAGTTGGTTTGGTGCACGACCTGTCCTCGCTGTAGAAAGAGATCTTCAGATCTAAGTTAACTTGTTTGCAAGCTTCTGATTGACTGTGATTAGGGGCGACAAAGCACTAGCGATCTAAAGTTGAAATGATTTATTGCCTGAATTTCTTGCAGATGATATTAAACTGTTATGAAAATTATGTCATGTAACATTTTTTTTCTAATTTTACCTACAATGAGATAACAACAATTATTTCATACAGATATGTATACTGTACACACTTGCCTGGTAACCATATATAAATGTTTTGTACCACAAATGTATACCTATTTGAAACATTTTTTTACAGAAGTTGAAATACAGAAAATCTGAAATATTATCTATTACGGTAATATACATTAGAGCACACTGATAATATGTTCATTATTCATTGTCAGGGAATTTATTTTTTGTCACGTTAGTCGTTGTCAGGGAATTAATTTTGTGTCAAAATGATTGATATCATTAACCGTTATAATTGGATAGGGTGTCAGGTGTCTGTTGCAATACCCTTCTTTGAATAACAATAAAATGAAATAATTGATACATTTAAAACAGTTGCATGTATTTTGTACCATGCAACAAGTTATGCAGATTTAAATTTAAAAATTTCATTGTTGCAAGGTAAAATTTCCATATTAATGCTCACTGTATCATGAATACGTAAAAAAAATTTGAACTGGAAGGAAGCTCAGAATTTTGTTGTGCTTTACAGCTGGCCAGGTTGTTTAAAGCACTTGTCTTTACCAATCACTGACATCTCACCTCGGTCTGTGTTGGTTCGAGTCTCGAGCTTGGCCAATGTGGGTTTGTGAGAAAGCTTGCCATTAGCTTCCCATAGGTCAGTGGTTCTTACTGGGGTTTTCTTCGGTTCTTCTTGCACCAGTTATATTGGCCACCATATAAGGGCTATCATGTGCTGAAAAATGGTGTTACAACAACAACATGCTTTATTGCTATTTGTAGTGAATCGTTTCCTATTTCTGTAAAGAACTATATTTTGTTTATGAATCCAGTGACTTTATGAAGCAGCAGCATTTACGTTTTCATCTTATACTTCTTGTTTTGATTGGATCTGATAAATTATGGGATAGGAATTTAAGCTCATGAAATGTAATGTACAACCTTTGTTGCAAATCTGTTTAAAAGGATTGTAAAAATAAAGGGGAGGTAACTCCATTGGCCTTATTCATACTGCAGTCAGAGGTGAAGCAGTGAGATTTGGTTTCCCAGAAGGGCATTACATGTAAATTTTTTGTTTACACTGAACTGCATCTGTTTTGAATGATAAGTAATGATAGGTAAAATAGATAATCTGACATAAACATGTGAAAGGTATCATGTAATGTTAAATTTATCCCATATTATCAGCTTTGGATGTAACCCATTTTCACTGGAATTGAGTCATTATTTATTTATAACCTGAGTAAGAGAGAATTTAGTTATTTTGACTTTTTTTCTTGTTCAGATAGTAGGGAATGTGGGATTTTTCTTAATTTTGTTACTGGTAAATACAGATTTGAGAGTTTAATACTTGCTTGTGTTTTGAAAATGATTTAAAAAGACATTTACATTAAATGTGGTAGTAGGTATAGATCCATTGGCCTCATTATCCAGTTAATCAATAAATAAGCTTCTCAGTAATGTGGAAATAATTTACCATGTTTCCTGACAAATGTTCTCCCTAGCTCTACAGTACTCTTTGGTCTGAAGGACCAACAACTTTAAAGGTTCACGGTCCACTGGAACATTTATTGGTCTTCCAGATTGCCTTTTGATAATCCTTTCTATATTTTGAGCTGACAACAAGGACTATCAACTTCATTTTTCAGTTGACTTTAGTCTTCAGACTGGAAAATTATTTCCATCACTCCTGTGGGCAGGCACTAATTACCTCCATCAGTCCATTGGGCAGGCACTAAATCTGAACACTGTCCTTAACCTATATATCTTCTACTTGTGTATTTATCTTTTTTTTGCGTGTGTTTATGATTTGGATTTTTAAAAAATTTTCAGTAATAATGCTACAGTGTTTGCAGTATGGCAGTTTATAGTGATGTCTAGCACTGGGGCATCATGCAGCAAGCATGTAGCATCATGTCCTGCCCAGTCACATTATCCTGACATCTGGCTGACCAGTCCTAACATTAACCCCTTAATGCTGATTGCCAAGTGAGGCAGCTGCTATTACCATTTTTATAAGTGTTTGGTATGACTCAGCTGGGGTTTGAACCCATGATCTCCTTCATCTGAGGTGGAGACTCTAACCACTTAGGTTACGGGAGCGGTTATGTTTTCCTTTTGCCCACAGAGCATAGACAGAACAAAGGAATCACTCTTTTGCTCATGAAGCATAGATGAAACAAGGAATCACTCTTTCGCCATCTAAAGCATAGGTGAAACCAAGGGATCACTCTTTTGATCCTGTTAATAAAGTTGGAAAAAGTAGAAAAGTAACTTTCCGATTAGGAGATATCATAGAACTGATGCTGCAGCTCAACGTTGGCCCACTGAGTGGGAGTTGAAAAATATTTTATGGTGAAAAGGTGGAAGATAGATTTTGTCTACATGACAGATAGAATTCCCTGCCAAGGAGAAAAATGAGTATTGGGAAATTGTTGTTGTTGTTGTTGTTGTTGTTATGGTTTTTAACACGAATTTTCAACACACAATAGGGCTGTATATGGTAGCCTGTATATTTGGTGGAGGAAGAACCCAGGAACTGGAACCACCGACGCACAGGAAGCTACTGGCAAGCTTTCTCACACACCCACGATGGCCAAGTCCAAGACTCGAGCCCATGCTGACACGGGTGAGATGTCAGTGATCTGTGAAGGCGAGTGCCATAGACCACTCGACCACATTGGGCACCTGTGTTGGGAAATCAGGCATAGCTACAGAAACACTAGAAAGGTGACCTGTAGATCTGGAGGTACAGTAAGCTCCAAACTAGCCCCCGAGACACATCACTGTTGCACATAGTTTGCACAGTGATTAGCAGAAGAGAAATTTGGAATGTTGCAAAGGTGCTAGGAGTTTACATGTACATAACAGATAGAACTCTCACCAATGGTAGAATTAAAATGGCTTGTTAGAAGAAGTGGTCACAAATATCTGTACCTGTTTCTTGTTTTTTAAAAGAAATTGAAAGAAAATATTAACACACATCATGGAGTTATTAATTTATGCAATAAATATTCACTCTTCAAACATTATATGTTTGTAATCATGGTCATTATTTTTGGAGGTAAGGACATGGTAGCTTCTGTGCAGAAGTCTGCCTCAACAGTGACTAATTCAAAGTACATAGCCCTGGAAAAGTGAATATTTATAGCAGGAATTAATAAATTCAGGACCCAAGCACTTGTAAACATTATCAGCTTCCCCAGCTGCAAGCCTTCCATTTAGAGATTTGAGTTCCTAATGATGAAGTAACCTTTTCTTTCTAGAATTCATTTTGGACATTTGAGTGTACCTTTTTCACTCCCTGTTTGCTACTTTGAAAGTAAATACAGTAGTATTTTAACTGATAATTTCAGCTTCTCTGAACATTTTATATTAATGACCTTGACCGTATGCCCTTGATTGGTGTCCAAACTAATGAAAACAAGCAAGACATTTATGCTAAATTAATGAAAAAAAGTTATTTTACATTTCTTTGGCAATAGACTCTGTTCGGTAAGCTTGGGCTGTTCTCAGTTCAGTCTAACATGAACTGAAATGATCTACATTTATTTTCATGGGTCTCTTTTATGCACCTCATGGATGCCATGGAGAGAACATATGGAACATAGGTGTCATTGGTGCAGAGCCTAAAATGAACCCTGAAGATGAATTGCATATGGGGAATTAATGCAGTAGATGTACTACTGAAACACTGGAAGGGTGGTGACCAATAGATGGGGGCATACATTAAGTTCTTACCCTGCTGAAATCTGGCCCAGTAATTATGAGAGGAGAAACACTGGATGTTACTTAGGTACTAGGTGCATTGATGTACATGATATATACAACTCTGTGCCAAAGATAATTATATACTGGGAAATATCAGGTACTGCTTGAACACTGGAAAGAGTGTGACTTACAGGTTATGAAATACGGTAATTCCTATGCTGTTCAATGTTGGTACGCTGATAGAAGATGAGAAATATTGGCTATATCACAAAGATGGTAGATGCATTTGTGTATGTAACAGATACAACTTGTTGCCAGGGAGGGAATAGGATGGTAGCACAGTATCTGAAACAACATGCACCAACAGCGGCAGAAGAAGGTTCAGTTTTCTTTGTAAGTAGTTTTTATTGGTCAGGTTTGGATATTTTTAAGTTCATTCAGTTAGTTCTTGTAACTGGGTGTTAATTTGGTAATGATCTCGCAAAGACTTAGTTTTTTTCAGGGTAAAATCATGTATGTGTGTATGTATGTATGTAATGTATGTATGTATGTATGTATGTATGTATGTATGTATGTATGTTGTGCATAAAATCACTGGTTTCTTCCAACTTTTTGTAATATGTCCTGCAAGTCATGACACCAGTGTGCCGATTGGGTGCACTTTTTCAAGAGGAAATTTTTAAAACAAATATGCCTTCTACCTTTCCTTGTGCACGTCTCATCATTCTGTGTCTGTTTTAGACATTGTAATGGTCAAATCCTTCCACATCTGTGTTAGGCACTTGCAAAGGCCACATCTTTCCACGACTGTGTAACTAGGCACTTGGAATGGCCACATCCTTCCACATCTGTGTCAGGTACTCATAGTGGCCACATCCTTCCATGTTTGTGTTGGGCACTTGCAGTGGCCACATTCTTCCACATCTGTGTTGGGCATTAGCAGTGGCCACATCCTTCCATGTTTGTGTAAGGCACTCACAATGGCCACATCCTTCCATGTTTGTGTAAGGTACTCGCAATGGCCAGATCTTTCCACATATTTGTTAGGCACTTGCAATGGCCTCATCTTTCCACATCTGTGTTGGGCATTCACAGTGGCCACTTCCTTCCACATCTGTGTAGGGCACTTGAAATGGCCACATCCTTCCACATCTGTGTTGGGCACTTTGCAGTGGCCAGAGTTGAGAAAGGTGATAAAAAGTATATTTGTCATTAGATCATTGAAAATTTGTTGTCATCTGCCAAGTTGCAATCTAAAGTCTTTCTCAGTTGCTAGTGTAAAAAATTTCTGAGGTTGAAGGCTCAGCCATAGTGGCAAAGATTACATTTATTTCAAGGTTGAATTAATGACAGTAGAGAATAAATTTGTCCAAATGCACAATTTGTCATTTAATCAATAAATTATTAATTTAAAGGATAAAAATAATTAATAAAAATATTGTAATTATTTTAATAAATCCTAGCAAATATTCTGTGAACACTGAAATAAATGAGAGCAAGATCCACGACAGAAATTCCATGGTGAAGCTTATTTCCGGTAAATAGATATTAAAGCATGAAAATAATACCATGAGATATCTGATTGCGTGATAAAACATTTATTACAGTAATGAAAATGTCCAAGAAAAAGATGATAGCACAGTGCAGATGACATAATTGAGGTGGTAAAACTGTCGAAACAAATAATATCTAAAAACAGTAGTAGTAGTAGTGCATTAAACACTTCCTACTAATTTGCTTTATTCCTTTAAAATGCTGAGTGCCCCTCCAATTTGGATGACTGGAGACACAGTGTCCCCTGCCCATGGCATTTTTGGTGTAACCTTGTACGTATGTGTAATAAATAATAATAAATACTTCATTTTATGAGGTTAATTCAGTTGCTATATCTTTTTCCCCTGAGGCCTTCAGGATGAACAAGCTTTTCTGTACATAAATAAAAAAAAAAATTATGTTTAAATACATTAAATCTAAAAGCATGAAGTTTATGTAACACGCATTTCAGAATAAATTGGAGTGTATGTATTTCAGTATTTCAGTGTGTAAACGACAACTCCCTTTCATATAATGGTCATAGGGTTATGTTTGAACACATTCAGGTTTTGTTTGAACACATTTAGATTTGTTTCTGAGCTGTCAGTTATGGGGAGTTCATTATAAAACATAGCACTGGAGTAAGGAAGTGATTTTTTAAATACACTTGATTTTGGAAATGGTGTTCTGCACCGATCATTTGTAGTTGATCTCAGTTTAGTGCCGATTACAAGTTGTAAAAATGTGTAGGTAAAAGATCACAAATATTGTTTAGGAATATAAACCCTTCCAATAAATCTCATTATGTTGTTCATACAAGATATAAGACAGAAATGTTAAAATACTTTGAAAAGGTACATTAAATAAAAGAGGCTAGTAAAATAGTAAAAGAATAGATCCATGAAATAATGTGTACATGGAATGTTAGATTTAGCTTCCTTATTGATCAGTAAGATAGATTCAGTGCAATAATTAATAGAGGTTGATTATTTATTTCTCTTTATGCAGTACCTTTATTCACATACAAATGGAACCTAACAATCTATTATTCACATACATATGAAACCTAACAACCCATTATTGACATACAAATAAAACCTAACAGCCCTTTATTCACATACAAATGAAAACTAACAACCCTTTATTCACATATGAAACCTAACTACCCTTTATTCACATACTAATGAAACCTAACTACCCTTTATTCACATACATATGAAACCTAACAACACTTTATTTACATACAAATGAAACCTAACAATCCTTTATTCACAAATGAAACCTAACAACCCATCATTCACATACAAATGAAACCTAACAACCCTTTATTGACATACAAATGAAACCTAACAACCCTTTATTCACATACAAATGGAATCTAACAACCCTTTATTCACATACACATGAAACCTAACAACCCATTATTCACATGCAAATGAAACCTAACAACCCTACAACCCTTTATTCACATTCAGATGGAATCAAACAACTCATTATTCACATACAAATGGAACCTAACAACCCTTGGTTCACATACAAATGGAACCTAATAATCCTTTATTCATATACAGATCAAACCAAACAAGCCTTTATTCACATACAGATTGAACCTATCAACCCTTTATTCATATATAGATGGAACCAAACAATCCTTTATTTACATACAAATGGAACCTAACAACCCTTTATTCACATACAAATGGAACCAAACAACTCTTTATTCACATACAAATGGAACCTAACAATCTTTATTCATATACAAATGGAACCAAACAACCCTTTATTCATATACAGTTGGAACCAAATGCTGCTTTATTTCACATAAAAATGTAACCAAACAATCCTTTATTCATATACAGATGGAACTAAATAGTACTTTATTCACATAAAAATGGAATCAAACAACCCTTTATTCATATACAGATGGAGCCAAATATTACTTTATTATTATACAAATGAAACCAAATAGTACTTTATTTGCATACAAATGGAACTAAACAATTCTT
Organism: Megalonaias nervosa; assembly: GCA_016617855.1. Classification (NCBI taxonomy): domain Eukaryota; kingdom Metazoa; phylum Mollusca; class Bivalvia; order Unionida; family Unionidae; genus Megalonaias; species Megalonaias nervosa. The sequence continues at coordinate 124,295 of JAECUM010006252.1, forward strand.
TCTTTATTTGTTCAGTAGCAGGATTTTACATTTCAACAAACAGAAAATATTTAATAGCAAAGGGAAAACAAAAAACAGTATATGTGGTGTTGGTAGTAATAGTGATGGCAAATATGATGATAATGATAATGTTGAATTCAATATCATCATGATTAAAGAAAAGAAAAATTTAAAATATATTCAAAATTTCTTTGATTTTCTGAAACTTTTGAATATTTTTTCCCCTCAGGGAACAGAAGCTTCAGCAGAAGGGTGGATGTGAGGAAGATGAAGAAGAGAAAATCATTCCGATCTCAGAGAGGATTTTTCATATGGAAAACAAAATTGAAGAGGCAAAATCCACGCCAGTTACACCAAAGTCTAGATCTGGCTTAACAACACCGAAGTCTGTTCGAGATGTGTATGTAACTTTTTCATAATTCAGTTTATACATTGCAATAAAAAGTCATTGTCCTCTTTATATGTATATCACGTGCTTTTACAGTATCATTTGTTAATGTCCTACATGACAAATTCAGTTGCATCTATAGTGATTTTGTGACCCCTCAAGAGAATCTGATTTTGAGCCATCAGCATAATGATGTGAAGGAGTTATGGTTCCTGTTTGGCAGTTCACTCACTTTGGTTTCCACATCTTAACCTTTACAAGAATTGTTGGATTTCAACCAGATTTCACCTGCAGCCTAATGTTGATAAAACCGTTAATAACAGGAGTTATGTCCCTTGATTTTTCCTCCTCCTGACTTTAGGTTTTTGCAGGACAACTTTGACGAAATTTGATTTATTTCAACCAAATTTGATAAGCAGCTTTATATTGATAAGACATTGAGTGATTTCAATTTCCAGCTGTTTGCTATTGTTATTGTGATTTATGCCCCTTGATTGTCTGCCCTTCTTTCTAATTTTGGTATCTGCAGCATTACTTTACAAAGAATGGTTGGATTTGAACCAAATTTTGCATGTACCTTTATGTGTCAACTGAAAAGTCCACAGACTCGGATCTGCTATTAAATAATGCACTGGACGACATGAGTCTGTTTAGTTTGTTTTGGAGTAATCAGTAATACAAAATAAGTTAGACCACGATCTTCCAGCTTATTATGTAATAGCGGATCAGGGTTTGCATTGTTTGCAGTTGGACTTGGGGACATGGATAGATAGGAGACAGTTAAAAATGTAATTAGACAATAAGAAATTCTTGTGGGAGTCTAGCCACAGGCGTGTGACAACAACAAATTACCATGCGTTATTGTCCAGATGTGTCCCTGTAGCATCATGCAGTTACTCTGGAATTATGTTTAATTGGTACATTAAAAGTGGGCACATTTTTTACAACAGTAGGACAATGTAAAAAATTTGCAATCTTGGTACACAGCAATGAGCCTTTTCATTGCCTATGTGCAGACTGTGCATTACTAAATGCACTAAATCTTGATAAAGTTGATGCATCGATATTTTCTATTTCATAGGGATTAATTATTTGTACAAAGCGCATCTTCATTTGCAAGTATAAAGATTCTCCTGGTAGATCTAGCCCAGCTACCTGATTGTCCATTCACTGACATTGTATACCAAAATCTGCTGCCTCCATGGAATCCATATACGATACAGTGACAGTGTAGACCCATATCTGCTGTGATGCCACCTGTTATGGTGTAGAGCCCATACACTGTTATGGTGTAGAGCCCATATACTGTTATGGTGTAGAGCCCATACACTGTTATGGTGTAGAGCCAGATCTGCTGGCACATTAAGGTCTGTAAACTTTATGGTATAGATCCAGATCATATTGTTCCTTTGGGGTTCATCAATTGTTCAGTGTAGACCCATATTTGATGGTGTCTTGGGATCTATACACTGGTGCAGTGTTGCTTGGGGCTATTGCATTGTAGATCCAGATGAACAGGCATGATGTGGTCTATACACTGTCACAGCATAGACACAGTTTTGGCATATTGAGGTCTATGCATAGTTAGAGTACAGTCTCAAATTTGCTGATGCCTTGGGGTCTATGAACTGTGACAGTATAGACACAACGGGGTTGATATGCTGTTACAGTATAGACACAATGAGGTATATATGTTGTTACAGTATAGACCCAGATCTGTTGACATCTTGAGGTCTATACACTATTACAGTATAGACACAATGAGGTTGATATGCTGTTACAGTATAGACACAGATCTGTTGACATCTTGAGGTCTATACACTATTACAGTATAGACACAACGAGGTTGATATGCTGTTACAGTAGAGACCCAGATCTGTTGACATCTCGAGGTCTATACACTATTACAGTATAGACACAATGAGGTTGATATGCTGTTACAGTATAGACACAGATCTGTTGACATCTTGAGGTCTATACACTATTACAGTATAGACACAATGAGGTTGATATGCTGTTACAGTATAGACACAGATCTGTTGACATCTTGAGGTCTATACACTATTACAGTATAGACACAATGAGGTTGATATGCTGTTACAGTATAGACCCAGATCTGTTGACATCTTGAAGTCTATACACTATTACAGTATAGACACAATGTGGTTGATATGCTGTTACAGTATAGACCCAGATCTGTTGACATCTTGAGGTCTATACACTGTTGCAGTATCGACACAATGAGGTTGATATGCTGTTATAGTATAGATCCAGATCTGTTAATATCTTCAGAGATGCTCCCGGGGTGCGCGATCGTGTGATTCAACTAAAATTTATACTAATTTTTGCACTTGGAAAGCGGTGATGTGTGAGAACTCCTGCAAATTAATTTCAAGTTGCGATAATGAAAATGTGCTCGGCGCAGTATACAACTTTTTTCAGCCATTCACCTTTAATGTAATTGTAGAAATGGTAAAAATATTAAAGCGCTTGTTGCGACGTGTATTTTGTAATAACTGTTGACATATGTGGTTTCTTCGGCTTAACACAAATGATTGTTTTTCTAAATTTGATTGGCACATTGGGCCCCACAACAAGCATTATGTCATAGTTTGAACCTTGCATAAAGGAAGTTTTACAAATGCATGTTTATAATACAGGCTATCAAGAAGACCCCAGATGCCAATTCCCAATGTTGTTAATCTATAGATGACGATTTAGCGCGGAAAATTCTGGCTGATCATAGTCATGAAGGCAATTTATTTTTAAAGTCTGGAAGTTTGTCAGATTATATGAGCTGGGAAAGTATTAAAGGAGATGCCAGTGAGTGATTTTGAACCAATAAATGGCAATAAATGTGAATCCGATGTACGTGCTGGATGGACCAAAACAGACGGCATGATGGTCAAGTCTTCATTTCAGCGATATTTCAAGATTAAATGTAGAAAAGGCAGACAAACAAGCCAAATTAAGATACAGGCAGTTTAAAATAGAGTGCACTTTTCGTTTCTTTTCTAGTCACAATTTGGCTCAGCGGGATTATGTGCTACAAAACTATATAGCCCTAATATCAAGGTTAATAAATAAGAATCTAAAAATGAAAATAAAAAGTAAAGATATTTATTTGATTAAAATACCTCTGTTTGAACAAGTAGACTATGGCATTAATGGACTTAAAATCCTAATACAGCGTTGCGGTATAGTGAATGTATCATAGTAGTCAGTAGAGTGCTAATTCAAGAAAGTTGCACTTTGACGGAGCTTATGTTAGTAAAAAATCCCTGTGACCTGTGAAAGGGAGTTCTCAGTACAGAGCAATATTCATACACAGATATGAAACAGATTAAGCTGGGAAACAAGAGACAGATTAATGCTTATACAACTAGAGGCAACAGCTTTTAAAAAAGATTTTGATTTTAATAGGGGTCTTACAGAGTGGATAAGGAAAAAAGAGAGATGGATATTGAAGTGTTATGTAAATAATGAAGTATGGCCGTTTCCTCCTTCCCCACAAGTGTGTTCTACTCCCCCTTTATTTTTGGGACTAGGAGGGAAATCCCCCCTTATGATTAAAATCCTGGGGTCTAGGACATTACCCCCCGTCAATTACCCCCCTGCCATTACCCCCCTGCCAATACCCCACCATCATTTACCCCCCCGGTATATTACCCCCCTGCCATTACCCCCCTGCCATTAATTATTGCTATTGTGTTGGCTTTACCTCAATGAGATTCTAGTGTACACAGTACACAAACACAATCTATAGTGACAACAAAGAGCGACGACGAAGATCTTCCCCTCAAATTGGTTTCACCTCAAAATTATTTTATCCTGTGCTCAATCAATCGAACTAAAGTAAATAAGAATTTTATTGTTAATTATTGCTATTGTGTTGGCTTTACCTCAATGAGATTCTAGTGTACACAGTACACAAACACAATCTGATAAGAGTAGGGCTTCAAATCAATAAAAACGATTTTAGTAATTGAATCTGTGCTCAATATACATAATGCACTGGTTTCACATCAGTGAATTCGAGCAGAAATGGTTTCTACGTGCATGCCCCAGAAAAGTATAGAAATATAAACCCTATATATACCTTCCGAAAAACTTAATATCACCATAAAAATAGTTTTACGATGGAGAAAGTTCAGAGTATTTACAATAATTTTTAAACTCATTTTAATTAATTTATTAATGGGGTAATGGCGGGGGGGGGGG
>JAECUM010006253.1:0-76339 GCA_016617855.1 Megalonaias nervosa
AGACAGTTATCAAAGTTTATGGTCATTCATAGAGACATAAAGAACCTGTCGTATTGGTCGCATGTGTACCTATACATAAAAGGATTTAGATAGACACAAAATGAATTCCATGACATTGACTTCTTGATGAATAATACAATATTTGTTTTATATTGTAGAGACAGAGGGAAAACTTGGGGATTTTAAGCAAGACGGCACTGACCTCTATACAGAATTTCGAATTCCACAAACTGAATGCTGGGATGATGGGAAGTAAGTTGAACTGTTGACGGAACAGAGAAAACCATGACCTACTGCCTACACAGTAACACAGCTCTTTCTATATCACAGAGACAACTTGATCTGTGATCGGATAACTTGATCTGTGGACCGAATAGAGACCACCATGCCCTACAGTCTGTACAGTAACACAGCACTTGCCATATAACTCATGATATGTTGTCACGTCCCATGTGAATTAGTTTTATTTTTAGTGCATACTGAAATTTTCACGTAAAATGTACGAAAATGTTGGCGCTATGAAGATTTGAATTTGTGTGTGATATATTGTGGCAGACGGATTAGTAGTGAACATTAGTATATTTTGTCCAGTCAGATGCTTTTGTGCCTGTTAATTACGTGGAGTTCACACCTCTGAGAGGGATAAGATTTGTCGGTGCTTCATAGATATCGATATATGTTAGGGGATGACTGACGCACACCAATTAGATAATATATCTTTAACTTGGTGTGATGAAAAGTCTTTGTTTAGTTCAGAACAATTTCTTTCACTCCTTAACTTTACTAACTTTAAAATCATCAACGTATTCTTGATTCGGATTCCACCAACTGAAGTCGACAAGAGGAAACTATAGTAATCACCTCAGTCCGTGAACAATTTCGTTTCCACAATACAATTGTTTCAGAGATTGTTGGATTTTAATTTTAACTACAAACAACCAAAGACCTGAAACCTATAATTTCCCAATTATTCGAAATGAAAACGTAACTATTCACAGACTAATTAATAAATTTAATTATTTAGTTTAAATTTTATTTCGACTAATTACTTAATTAAATTATTTGTTTAAACTATTAACTATTTAATTAACTGATTCGTATGTGTCGTTATGTGTCGATATATATTAAGTCACGTACTAATGTGATCCCCCCCCCAAAAAAAAAAACAAACTTGTAATAACAACTGATAGAAACATTAAGTGAACAAAACTGAAAGTATTATAATTATGTCCTACTCTTTATGGCATGATTGATGAGGGAAGCATGTATATTTTTTTTAAAAATTGGAGACAATTTGATAAAATAAGTTAAATAAGATGTACGAAGATAGCTTCCAAACCTCGTACTCCGCTAATCTAGCCATATGGAGAACATTTTTCAATCACTCCTGAGCTGAGAAGCAGCCGGAAAAAAATCACCGTCATATACTGTTTTTCACTAACCCTAGACCAAATGTTACAAGTTGCATTCGCCAAAGCAATCAGGTGTCTTACATATAATCCGTTGGTCAACTTTGCTGTCTAAAATCCAACAGGTGTATTATTCCAGATTATCCTTTCTTTGTCGTTTTTGTTTCCCTTTGTTTTGAGAAATATATTTATAATGCTATCAATAATAAATTTATATTTCCTTCCCATTTATATTGCCACAGAGTTTCTATGTCTTCGGCCTCTCCATCTTTCCTTCCTTTTTTTTTTTTTTTTCTTTTGCACAGCAATTATACTTTTGTTACTTATAAATAACATCTTGTATTCTTTACATCCTAGGGGGCATAGTGTGTACTAGTTTCACATTGCATAAGCAACAATTCGTAAAGTAAACATGAATTTGTTGTGTACAAAAGTCTTCTTTTAATAAGCATTAGTTGATTTAGCCACCGTTATATAATACTCGTGACCATTTTGAAGCAATAAGTATTAGTGGAATTATCCCTTATTGTATAGATTATTCAGACTATAGTATTGCAAAATGTATTAATAGAATTGTCCCTTGTTTTATATATAATTGTGACAACTATGCAAAAATACGCATTAGTGGAATAATCCCTTGTTTTGTAGATAATTGTAACCATTAGAAAGGACCAATAGTAAACACCCCACCGCCCAATCAAGTACTGGTATTCAGGTAAATATAATCGATAATGATTCTACACCGACACAGAAATTGCATGTGTCTAAAAGCTTAAAGGACACACATTTGTCTCAGCGAGGTATTTAACGAAGAAATTTTGGATAATATAGCACACACAATACTGTAAATTAAGCAGGTCGTGAAACTTCAGTGAACACTTATACAAACTTTGCTAACTCCAGCTGGTCTAATGAAGATAGAAAGACGTGTGCACGGAGAGCTTGCTGCTAATAAACCCCACCAGAACTTTAGGTCAACAAGAGACAGGTATAGTACACGTATTCATACTGATGATACTGAAATGCATTATAATCTCATGGTGTGTGCATGAGTGTTTCTATGCTAAATATGTAAAGTTAATGCAGCCATCCGCATCATTCTCTTTTGTTGATAAGCTATTATATGTATTTCCTATGTCCGACGATTTGTATATAGTTCCAAGATCACACATATGATATATTTTTGTTTTCGGACAAATTTTGTTATTGTTGGGTGATTTCTACACGATAACAAATATGATAAAAAAACATTTATCTTTCTTGCTAAAGTTGTCTTTAATGTTGAGGATTCCTACATTATTTTCGATATTATTGTTGGGGTCCACAAAATTAAATTTTTTGGTTGGTTAGTTGATTGGTTGAATTTTTTAGGGCGCACCAGCACTATGAGGATATTTAGCGCCATACAAAAGCTTATATCTTTCATTATTTAAAAGTGGTAAAAGCTTACGTATCGACCAGCGATACGAAACCAAACAGTTGAAGGTAAAACGATCAAATGGTAACGGTGATAAATAAATAAAGTTTCCCGATTAACGGGGAGTGCAAATGATGTTTGACAACAAAAATAGATGAAAGGTAATTAAAATCTAGCGATAGTATATATAGCACATAAAGCTGTTCAAGGTGATAGCATAAAGGCTAAAGCTTATGATAAATATTTACTTCCTTCAGGAAGTCTATAATATAAGAAACGCTAACTGTATCAAAGAGCTCCCTAATGTCATGCACATTGTAATAATGATTGTGCGTAGGTTGGAGGTCGAAACACCCCAACATAAATTGCCTTACGGTGAATGGTTTACTGCAAGATATGCACTCTGGTGGGTCTTCTCCTTTTAGTATGTAGGAGTGGGTTAAATAAATATGACTAATTCGAATTCTTGCAATGATTACCTCCTCCCTACGGACTGCTCTGTAGGAAGGTGTCCATTCTCCTAGGGTTGGCTTGATGGCATGAAGTTTGTTATTCACTGCATCATTCCATGATGCCTGCCATTTCTGACGTAAACAGTCTTTGATACTACGTTTAAAATCAGTATATGGTATTTTAAAATCAGATGGTTCCAGTGATAGGGCCATTTTAGCAGAGCGGTCTGCTTTGTCATTACCTTTAATTCCAATATGGCTGGATAACCAACAGTATACTATATTGTGGGAGGTACTCAGCTCAGTATGTTTGAGGAGAATATTGGCTAATAATGGAGTCTCCAGTTTTCTATTATGTAGTGACTGAAGTACTGACAGTGAATCGGAGAAGATGATGCTTTTTAAAACACGCTTGCTTTCAATATATTGCAAAGCAAGGTCTATTGCTCTGATTTCGGCTGAAAAAATTGATGTACCATTTGGCAAGCGAACTTTTGTTGTGTGTTTTCCACTAACGAAGGCTGCAGCAGCCTTTTCCTCATCTTTTGAGCCATCAGTATATATTCTTGTATAATTTTCAAATTCGGTGAGGAGTTCATGGTAAGAGTTGTGGAAGATGGAAGGGTGTGTCTCCGATTTTTTCCCATCGTGTAACGTGAAAAGTATTTTTGGTTGTTGAAGTAGCCAGGGAGGTGTTTCGGAGCCGGTCGTTTTCTGAATTTTTAAAGATCACTTTTGTTACTCTCAAGGCATGGTAATATTCTAATGCCAAAGGTAGATGTGACGTCTGGTTTCATGTCATATAAGGTTTTATATTTGGGTTCAAAAACAGCCGCAAAAAGCAGGGTTCAGAGGGTTTGATCTTAATTTGAGAGCATAGTGTGCGGAAAGCATTTCTCTACGTTGTGATAAAGGTGGTTCCTTCGCTTCAACGAGTAGGCTTTCACACGGGGATGTCTTAAATGCTCCCAGAGCAAGTCTTATTCCCTGATTTTGAATTGGGTCAAGCATCTTCAAATAGAACTTCCTAGCTGAACCATAGACAACGCAACCATAGTCTAGTTTCGATCGAATAAATGTTCTATATAAACTGAGTATGACTTTTCTATCAGCAAACCAGTCAGTGTGCGCCACCACTTTAAGTAAATCTAGAGTTTTCAAGCATTTAGCTTTCAAATTCTCCATGTGTGGAATAAAAGTCAGTTTTCTGTTGAAGATAATACCTAAAAATTTTGCTTCCTCAACAACTGGAATAGGCGTTCCGTCCAGCGTGAGTTTAGCTTCATCACGATGTCTTCGTAACTGACAAAAATGCATACATACAGTTTTTGATTTCGAGAATTTGAAACCGTTAGTATTGGCCCAATTTTGAATCTTCTGGATATTTTCCTGTAGTTGTCTTTCAATTGTATGCATGTGCTTGGATCGGTAACATATTAAAAAGTCATCAACATATAGAGAGCAATCCACACCAGGAGTCAGATGCTGTGTCGTAGGCCTTTTCCAAGTCAAAGAAAACCGCTGCTAAGTGTTCCTTCTTGACGAAAGCGTCGGGAATAATTGTTTCCAGTCTAACCAGATGATCATTGGTTGGTTGGTTGAATTTGTACGGCGCACCAGCACTATGAGGCTATTTAGCGCCATACAAAAGGTTATATCTTTCATCATTTAAAAGTGGTAAAAGGTTTCGTATCGACCAGCGATAAGAAACCAAACAGTTGAAGGTAAAAAGATAAAATGCTAACGGTTATAAATAAATAAAGTTTCCCGATTAACGGGGAGTGCAAATGATGTATGACAAGGAAAACAGATGAAAGGTAATTAACATCTAACGACGGTATATATAGCACATAAAACTGTTTAAGGTGATAGCATACAAGCTATAGCTTATGATAAATATTTACTTCCTTCAGGAAGTCTATAATATAAGAAACGCTAACTGTATCAAAGAGCTCCCTAGTGTCATGCACATTGTAATAATGATTACGCGTGGGTTGGAGGTCGAAACACTCCAACATAAAGTGCTTAACGGTGAATGGTTCATTGCAAGCTACGCACTCTGGTGGGTCTTCTCCTTTTAGTATGTAGGAGTGGGTTAAATAAGTATGACCAAATCGAATTCTTGCAATGACTACCTCCTCCCTACGGACTGCTCTGTAGGAAGGAGTCCATTCTCCTAGGGTTGGCTTGATGGCATGAAGTTTGTTATTCACGGCATCATTCCATGATGCCTGCCATTTCTGACGTAAACATTCTTTGATACTACGTTTAAAATCAGTATACGGTGTATTAAAATCAGATGGTTCTAGTGATAGGGCCATTTTGAGCATTGCTCTGATTTCGGCTGAAAAAATTGATGTACCATTTGGCAAGCGAACTTCAGTGTGCGCTACTACTTTAAGTAAATCTAGAGATTTCAAGCATTTAACTTTCAAACACTTCAGGTGTGGAATAAAAGTCAGTTTTCTGTTGAAGATAATATCTAAAAATTTTGCTTCCTCAACAACTGGAATAGGTGTTCCGTCCAGCGTGAGTTTAGGTCCATCATGATGTCTTCGTAACTGACAGAAATGCATACGTACAGATTTTGATTTCGAGAATTTGAAACCGTTAGTATTGGCCCAATTTTGAATCTTCTGGATATTTTGCTGTAATTGTCTTTCAATTGTATGCATGTGCTTGGATCGGTAACATCTTAAAAAGTCATCAACATATAGGGACCAATCCACACCAGGAGTCAGACACTTGGTGATGCTATTAATTTTTATGTTGAAAAGCGTCACGGATAAAATACTGCCCTGGGGCACACCCATCTCCTGATCGTGCATATCAGAGAGGGTGGAGCCCACTCGTACCTTGAATTCCCTGTCTGAGAGGAAGTTTGATATGAACGAGGGCAGTCGGCCTTTTAGACCCAGATCGTGTAGGTCATTTAGTATTCCGTACTTCCACGTTGTGTCATAGGCCTTTTCCAAATCAAAGAAAACCGCTACTAAGTGTTCTTTCTTGATGAAAACGTCGCGAATAAATGTTTCCAGTCTAACCAGATGATCATTGGTACTACGACCATAACGAAAGCCACTTTGGAAAGGAGATATTAAATTGTTGGTTTCCAAATACCATACAAGCCGAGAATTGATCATTCGTTCCATTGTTTTGCATACGCAGCTAGTTAATGATATAGGTCTATAGTTGGTAGGATCTGCGCTATCTTTGCCTAGTTTGGGAATTGGTATTACTGTTGCTTCTTTCCAAATTTTTGGTACATTACCAGTAATCCATAAATCATTGAAGATTTCCAGAAGAACTGTTAAGGATGGTTCTGGAAGGTGTTTCAAAAACTGGTAATGTATATCGTCAGGCCCAGCGGATGTATCATGGGCCTTATTCAAAGATTCCATAAGCTCCGACAATGAAAACGGTTGGTTATAACTTTCTGAGTTATTCGATGTGAATCTCAACCGTGTTTTTTCTTTTTGAGCTTTTAGTCTTCGGAAAGCTTCTGAATAATTAGACGAGGAGGAATTTTTGGAGAAACAATCAGCAAGTACATTAGCTATTTCATGTTTGGTATTGAAATTGTTATTTATCTTCACTTGTCGGAATGAATTGTATTTTCCCTTTCCATTTATTTTGCGGATCGTTTCCCAAACTTTCTTCATTGAGCAACGAGAGTTTAAAGTTGAAACATTTTTTCCATGATGCTCATTTACTTTCTTTAATTACGCGGCGAGCTTTGGCCCGAACAATACGGTACTGAGTTAAGTTTTCGGGCGTTGGACGATTATTAAATTTTTTCAGTGCTTCTCGACGTTGTCTAATGGCTTCTTTACATTCTTTAGTGAACCACGGTTTTGGGTTCTTTTACAATTCGGCGAGGACTTAGGAATGGATTCTTGTGCAATCTCAATTAAGACGGATGTAAATTGTCGAATAGGATCAATATCGTTTAGGACGGTATTCCTGTTAATTCTAGCTGTACAAAGTGTTTCAAACTTGGCCCAGTCAGCTTTCTTTAAATTCCACTGTGGAATCGTGTCATCAATTGTAACGTTGGTGTTCTTAAGAGAGATTGGAAAGTGATCACTGCTGTGAAGGTCATCAGCGACCTTCCAATTATAATCCAAAAGTAGTCAAGGAGAACAAATTGTCAAGTCGATACATGTGTATGTACTAGTTCCTGGGTGCAAGTACGTCGGAGACTTGGTATTAAATAGAAACAAGTCGTGTCTAGTAATAAATTCCTCGACCTTTTTGCCCCTGTCGCTTATGTAATTTGATCCCCATAAAACATTAAAATCACCGAGTAAAACAAATGGTGCAGGAAGTTGTTGAACAAGCGTGTCTAATTCGGTTGGTAATAAGTTGGTGTTTGGTGGTATGTAAATAGAACAAAATGTAAACACTCGATGTAGAGTGACACTCACAGCAATGGCTTGCAAATTTGTGTTTAAAGGGATGACGCTATGTGGGACTCTATTGTTCACAGCAATAGAAACCCCTCCCGAGGCCCTGTATACGTTCTGTAAGTAGGTGTTAAACGGAGTAGTTTTTAAGTGTGATGTTGTCCCTATCTTTTAAAAAGGTTTCCTGAAGGCATAGTATTGCAGGATCATCTTCGTTTAAAAGCAGGAGAATATCATCGTAATTGGCTTTAAGTCCTCGACAATTCCATTGTATGATGGTATTCTTCATTTAAGTTTCGATTGGAGATTTTGGAGCTAGGTTAGACTTTCGCGGAGAGAATCTGTATGGTTATTTCTACGGAGGAAGTACCGGGATGATTTTTTTGTTAGGTCTGGAGCTACTTTGAGAACATGAAGCAGTATCTTCTGCATCCATGCTCTCAATGTCCCCAAACATGTTATAGAGTTTGATGGGGTCATCTGACCACTTTACCTGCATATTTCCTTGAGATCTGTTTTTATTCTTTGGTGATTTCGGTGGTGGGGTATTGTTGAAAGTTGTTTGGGTAGATGCCGTGTTTTTTTTGTGCTTGGTAATGGGGGGTGTTAGAGCGAGGTGTTTACTCGGGTGGATCTGTTTGTGTTTCAGCGTCCTTCGTTGATTTGGGATTGTTCTTCACTACAGTGGAGAAGGATGGGCCAGGAAGGGGTGATTTTGCCTGTACAAGCTTTCTGGCTTCTGGATAGGGAATGTTAGCTGTATATTTTACCCTCTGTATTTCCTTCTCCTGTTTCCAGGTATCACAATTCTTGGAACTGGCGTGGTGCTCCTTTCCACACTTGACACAATGCGGAGTTGCTCTACACTCAGATTTCTGATGAGAATGGTCTCCGCATCGGCCACATATTTGGCTTTTTGAGCAGCGATCTTCGTGATGACCATATTTCTGACATTTATAGCATCGAAGGGGATTTGGTATGTAAATCTCAACCTTCACTTGCAGAAAGCCAATTTTGACCACTCTGGGTACTGTTGGTTTATTGAAGGTTAGTACGAATCTGTTGGTGTCCTGCAGATTGTTGTTACGATTAAATCGTATTCTACGAACCGCAGTGACACCTTCGTTTTTCATCCCTTCAATGATATCCATGTCGCTTACTCCAGCCAAGTCCCGGCAGCGAATCACGCCTTTGGACGAGTTCAGTCTTGTGTGGGCGAAGGAAGTCATTTGAATATCAAAAAATGTTTTCATTTTCCGGATGCTCTCTGTCTGACCCCGACGCTCACATTCAACAAGTAGGCAGCCCGATTTCAACTATTTAACACTTTTTGGTGTACCTATCAATCCCGTAATTGTTTTCTCAATAACAAACGGTGAGAGTGAGGCAAGCGGATTTGAATCGTCTTTAGACTGTATAACCATGAAGAGTGGAAATGAATCCACACCACATGGTTCGTCATCTGAGTCAGATCCAGTTTTGGTACGTTTGAGTTGATATTTTTTCGAAATATCCATGTTGGTGTATTTGAAATTCAGCACCCGTGCTCCCTGCCCACCAAGGAGCCCAACAAGGGGACATTTTCAAGTGCCAGGGATACACAGATGTTATACTCAGTAGGTAAATTCACCTCGTGTATAGTACGTTTTGGTCGAAACCCCAGAAATAATCTTCATTTTTGCCCCAACTTCATAAGCATTGTGAGACACAATAGTCACTTTCCTCCGTCGGCAAAGGCAGTGTCGCTACCGTCAAAAATAATTAAGTTTTGCGTTAAAGATTTTAAAATAACATTCTCACATCATTTGCTGCGTTCAACTGACACGTCCTGATAATATTTAATTTTCATATGCTAGTAGTTCCTGTCCCTTCAATGAATAAGATGCAATATTTGCGGTTAAAGACTTTCGAAAGTCACATATCCTTTACCTATTTTTCTGCATTCAACTGAAACGTTGGTATGATATTACAATACGTCCAACGAATGTACGCATATATGAGTGGAAATCCTGTATTGCATCAGATAACTGGGGGTGCGGTTGGAGGTTGTTGTAAATATTACCCTGAGATTAACAATTAAAAGTAATGCGATGATTAGTTTCTCATGTGCTTGGCTTTAAAGGAATTAATCTTTTGTCAGACTCTAGACAAACCGCTGCTGAGGAAAAAAGCACATACCAAGAGTTACTAGTCTAAAATAAAAATCTTAGCCACAGGAGAGAAAAATATTCTGGAATATATAAACAAAATGAGAAAAGGAGGACAAATTTAAAGAACACTCACCTGAGTGAGAGGGAAATAAAAATACTAAGACCGAAATAGACAGTCCCATAAAACAGCTCAACTATAACCATATAGATAGTCAAGCAACAACAAACAGCTACAACCAAGATTAAAGTCGTAAAAGTCGCATGAGATTGCCGTATGGCAACTACTGTAAACACCGTTGCTAAGTCAAGACCGATAATAGATAGTCCCGTAACAACAGATCATCTAAACCCAAACAAAGTCATAAACGTCGCAAGGAACTGTCGTATGGCAAACTTTATACAACATGTGGCTGGGTTCAACAGCAAATTAAATATTAAACAAAACAAGTAAATAAATAAATAAATGTAAAATATAAACATAGGACAAATAACGTTAAGTAGTCAAATGAACAATTGGGTCAACTAAACAGAGATTCGGTAAAAGTGACAGACGGAACGCACAAATAGCAGAAATAAAGATCAAGAAGGAAGCAGAAGGCAGAAGCACGGCAAAGAGCAGAAAAAACGAAGATCAGGAAAGAAGCTAGAGATAAAAAGAACGCAGTGAAAGGGATAACATATGGTAAACTGAGCAGAAATAACAAAGTTCGGGAAAGAAGCAGAAGACAGGAGACCATCAGGGCAGAGATTAACGGAAACACTGGGAAGAAATGAAGCCACAAACAGAACAGAAACTGACAGTCCTCAATACTTTGTGATAGCCCGAGTGCTTTCGACTTTCAGTAAGTCTTTGTCAAAGGAAAACAAGAGAGACAAGACGAACAATAAACACTAAAAGGGATTCATCTTACAACTGTTTACGCAAGTATCTGTGATGAAATTAAAGCTTCACAATGCTTGATGCTTCGTCCAGTTTCAACTTGAGTGATGATGGTATTAACTAGTTGGTATTGACCTACAGAGGAGGAATTATAGTGCCATCGGCTTTCTTTTTCAAGATGTAAACTCTTGTAATGGCAAATTATATCCCATATATTTCAATGCCTCTGTAAATGTGTGTAACACATATAAAACCAGAAGCAACAAAAACCCCACAGTAGTAATTATAGGTGAGTGAGTGGTAAAGCAAATTGAGTGAATTATTTAATTTTAAAAGTTACAGCAGCTGTAAGCTGATAATTTTATTCGAGTGTGGTTGTACGTTTCGAAGCTTTTTGGTATAAGCCGCTTGGTTTCATCGTTCGAAAGCAACGTATCCAGTACAGTTCCTTTTCTTTCCTGCTTTTGGAATTCCAACTGAGTTGTGATTAACTGCGATCAGGGTTACTTCACTGCAAGTGTGGCCATGGGAAGATATGTACTCTGCAACTGGACTTATGTCTAGCTTTATCGTCATCCAATTAAGCTACATCGTCATCCAATCAGAAAATGTTTCGTCTGATCCTTACATGCATATATATATATATATATATATATATATATATATATATATATATATATGCACATATAAATGCAATAAACTGATGACGAACAATGCAAAACTAATATCTAACTAGCCTGAGCGCTTTCGACTCTTAATGAGTCTTTTTCAAAAGCATATACAACACATAGACAAAACAAACAAATAAAACATAAAAACCGTTGTGTTTGCAAAACTCTACATGGCTGTTTCTACATGAATTAAACCTTTAGATGTATTATCTCTCAACCAGCCTATATCAACTTGTTGCGGATACTGGAAAATATTTGTATTCACCTAGAAATCGATGAGCCATAGCGACATCTATTACTTTGTGTACATTTATGTAACGCAAATTATATCCCGGATATTTTATTCTTATAGTAGTAATTGAAGGATATTAAGAAAATTTAGACAAGTTTTGAAAAGAAAATGTGTTGGCTGCAAAGGATAATTCTACTTGTGCATGGCTGTCTTTTTCTAGTCTTCTTGGTTTAAACCGCTTGGTTTCAATGTTCTAAGGCGGCGTATCCAGGAAGATTCCTTTTCCTTCCTGGTTTCGGAACTCCAGTTGGGGTTGTTAGCAATTGCGATAAGTGTTATATCACTGAAAGTGTGGCCAGGGGAGTAGAAGTGTTCTGCGACCGGGCTTCTGTACAGCTTCTTTGTCATCCAATCAGATCTATGAAGGTTGATCCTTTTGTGTAGCTTTTCCGTTTCTCCGACATACTGAAGACTACAGATCTTACATGTGATGAGATAAATTACATTCTCTGTTTTGCACGTTTTGTTTGGACCATGTATGTTTAGTTTTTCTCTAGTCACTGTGCTAGTAAATGTCCTGGTCTCTATCATATGTTGACAGGTTTTGCATCTTTTATCGCCACAGGGGCCAGATTGACTAGGGTGGTCTTGAATAGTGATTGGCATTAGCTTCGCCCTGACTAGGATGTCCTTGAGGTTTTTTGGTCTCCGGAAGGCTACTACAGGTTTGTTCGGAAGGATTAGCTTTAGTACGTCCGACGATTCCACGATGGGCCAGTGTTTCGCAATGATTTTACCTACTTTGGGGTTGTCTGGATGGTAGGTCAGGATAAATGGTATCCTATCAGCCTTTTCCTTCTTTCCATATTTTAGTAGGTCATCGCGGTTTGTTTGTTTAGCCCTTTGGGTTGCCTCCGCAATCAGGTCTTTGTCGTAGCCTAGGTAAATTAAATGTTTAGATAGCTCTTCAGACCTTTTTAGGAATGTTTCATCGTCGGAGCAAATTCTGCGTATCCTCAGTGCCTGGCTATATGGAATGTTCCTAATGCAGTGTTTTGGATGACAGCTGGTTGGGAGGAGATACTGGTGTTTGTCAGTTGGTTTCGAGTAGATGTCTGTATGTAGTTTGTTTTCCACCAGTCTGGTTGTTGTGTCCAGGAAAAAGTGATTTGAGTTGGAGATTTCTGCCGTGAATTTTATTGAAGGATGGAAGTTGTTTGCCTTTCATATGAAGTCATCCAGACTTTCTCTTCCATGTTGCCACTTCATTTCTATATCATCTATAAAGCGTACCCACTGGTATGGTGTAAGTTCAACCGATGCTAAAAGCTGACCCTCCAGTTTTCCCATAAATATGTTAGCATACGAAGGGGCCATTTTTGTACCCATTGCGGTTCCATTCATTTGGAGGTAGTTTTGAGTTTTAGGACAAGCTCCAGGAGTTGGACTAGGAAGTGTGTGGGTGGATTGTTTACAGTTCTTGTTTCCCATGCTTCTCTACACGCCTGTATCCCTTCGTTGTGCGATATGTTAGTATACAATGATGTGACGTCTAAGGAAACAAGTAATGTATCTGGCAGTAATGGTTCGCTTGCTTGGCTTTTTATGAGATAATCTATCGTGTCCTGAAGATATGATGGTAATTTGTGGACATGTGGTCTCATAAAATGATCTAAATAGTCTGATATCCTTTCTGTGGGATGCCCGTTACCGGAGATTATAGGTCTGCCAGGGTTTCCTTATTTGTGGATTTTGGGTAGAAGATAAAATGTACCTGCCCTTGGGTTTTCTGGGCTTAAGTAGTTTCTCGTTTGCTGGTCTATGTGACCGCTTTGGTACGCCTCGTCAATAATATTAGTGATGGTTTTTGCATATTCCAGTGTTGGATCATGGTCTAGTTTTTGGTAAAACCTAGCCTCACTTAGTTGTCTACTTGCTTCACTAATGTAGTCTTCCCTATTCATAACGACAACAGCGGAACCCTTATCTGCAGGCTTAATTATGATGTCTGTTCTGCTTTTCAGTGAGTGTAGGGCATCTGTTTCTTCTGTTGTCAAATTAGAGTATTTGTTAGTATGGTTGATATGTCTGGAAGTGTCGTTTTCAACTGAGTTGATAAAGGCTTCTAGATTCGGAATTGAACTTTTTGGTGAGGTCCGGTTACTTTTCTTTCTAAACATGGGTTGGTCGCAGCATATATTTTCCTTTGATTTATTTGTTGGCTGCAAGGCAAAATGGGCTTTGAGTCTTAGTCGGCGGCTAAACTCTTCGGTGTCCTTTATTAGCTTCCCTCTGTCGTATGTTTTTAGACTGGGACGGAAACTCAATCCCTTCGATAAAAGTTTTATTTCTGCCTCCGTAAGTTCTAACTTTGAGATGTTGACCACTGTGTTGGTGACAGTTGAATTAATGTTTGTTACAGAGTGTTTACGATTCTTCCTTTTGCGGCGATTTTTCTTCTTACGGTTGTTTTTAGAAGCAATTTCGTCAATTGAAGTTTCCTCACAACAGTGATTTGGTTGTAGATCATGACTTCTAAGTTTTCTATCTCTGACTTTGTATAGTTTTGAAGAGAGTCTTTGTTGATCCTTATTTAATTTAGAGTAAACGTTTGCAATTGTTCCTCTGTGGAAACTGAATTGAGCTGCTGTTTTAGTTCTTCGATGGTTGCTGATTTGACTAGATACTGAAGGTTTAAGTTTTCACCAAGTAGGGCTGTGAGTTTCATGGACGCATCGTGGGTTATTTTATTCCATCTTTTGTTGAATCTGTTTGAACTCTTGCCAGTAATTTGCGGCTTCACATGTGTTAGATCACAACAAAGGTAGATCGTGCCATACGAGGTTGATAATATAAAAAATGCAAATCATATGGTGAAAAACAGCCCTTTGAAGCGCACTGGATCAGTAACACTAAAGTGATGAAACCCATGATATCAAGTACAAAGCTAAGTCTCAATCAAGTATGTTATGTCAAATCTTCGCTTTTCTTATAAAAATGCATTTTTCCCTAGAAACATAAACACCGCAATGCCTTCAGTTAAGAGGTCGAATTCGGTGGTACGGGTCTCGTCATGGAAACAACAAGGTAAGTTCTTATAACTGAAAATGATCCTTCTACGTCTAAAGGCATCAATCACGGCCATTTCAATGGTTCAATTTTGTTGATAGTAAAAGAAGAGAAAAAAGTAACCTGTTGGAAATAAGGACCAGAATCATAGTTTTTTCAACAATAAATTACTTGGGCCTTTTAATTATCAATGCTATAACAGTCCTAATGTGTATTGAGTTTAAATTGCCTCTCCGGTGACCTAAGTGGTTGCGGGAGGTCACCGGTTCGAACCCCAGCCGAGTCATACAACATACTTATAAAAATGGTACTGGGAGCGGTCGCTCAGCATTAAGAGGTTATTGTTAGGACTGGTCGGCCAAATTTTAGGATAATATAACTGGGTGGGACATGAAGCTACATGTCTGGAGCATGATATCGCATTTCTAGACATCTCTATAAACTGCTACACTGCAGACATTGCTGCGATTTGACTGAAACAATTGTTAAAGCTAAGATAAAATCCAAAATCACACACATATCAACTGAATTTAAATTTCTGTCGTATCAAATTTGAAAATGTCATTATTATTGTTTTTTGATCCATCATATCAGGGGTGGTGGTATATACATCCAAAGCATCGCTCTTCTGTACGTATGTTACCTTTGCGAAAAATGAACTTACAAGAGGTTAAATGCTGCTTTGAAAAGTTAGTGTACTATCCTCCTGTGGGTAAGACTTGATGTAGTTAACAGTACTTGCAAATTAACACTTCTTCTTCGAAAATTGATTAAACAGTATAATTAAATGTCTGTATCAACATTACTACAGCAGAATTAGCTTTGGCCAGTCGTTTATTTGAAGCAATCCTGTTGTTAAAATTGTATGGGGTCATGTGAGATAAGCAACCTTCCATTAAATATTAACATTAATAGTTTCACTGGTGTTTTAGAAAATGACTGAATGATCATTAGGACAGTTGAATTCTAATGATATGCATTGACAGAAAGAACAGAAAAATGTGAGAAAATACTAGTTTAACTAATGTAGTGACACTTTAGACACATTTGACAAATATTGTATAGCTATCGTCCCTAAATAGGGTATGCATTTTTAGTCTTTAATGGCTTCTGTGCACAATAATGACTATATAGTGCGATTATGATAAATGTATTATTAGGTAAGGAGAATTGCACAAATATTTAGGACGCATCTAAACACAGAAAGTAAACAGTTTTAAAAAAAATGACATTTCATACTATACTTAATATTAATCGGACAATTAGTATCAAATACATTTTGTCACCAACAAAAAGCGCAAATACAAAAATAATATAGGATGCGAAAATAAAGGACGAATTCGTGGGAAATAATAGTAGAATTAGTCAGTGTATTTCAACATGAAGTTGATGCACACACAGCATGCCATGGTTAAATATACATACAAAAGTGAGTCACAAAAAGAGAATTCTAGAACAGAATATTATGGAAAATTGAAATATGTTCACTGGACAAGGAATGTCATTTATGACAGTTATGACACTGCAAGTAGTAGATGCTCATTAATATAACACACATAAAACATTGATATAACACACTACAAACAGTAGATAGTCATTACTACAACAGGCTGCAAACAGCAGATAATCATTAATACAACACACCGCAAACAGTAGATAGTCGTTAATACAACACACTGCAATGTTGGAATCAACGCTGTACACCTTAAGCTCCCGATTCTTGTGATAATATCAAAATGGTTCATTGTGTGCCACATCTTCCAGGAGCCTGATATGATAATATCAAAATGATCCATACTTAAAAGATGAATTACCGTTATCATCTCACATCTATACTTTCATTACAATGAAAATATATCCACTTCTGTTAAAGTCCCAGAAAAGATTATAAGAGAAATAATCGTCAACAGTGTAAGTATTTATGGTCTTTTACAAATCAAGCTTGTTTTAAGGTGCTCATCTACTTGGACACATCAGAGAAATATGTTTAGGATTTACAACAATCATACACTTGTTGCTGTATTTTGTTGCATTTTCTTTTTTTTTTTTTTTTCTCGTGGAAAGATTTTAGAATTTCATGTTTTCATTTCCTATCCACAGTAAATTGAAACCTGGATGAAGATCAATCAAAATGTTCACAATATTGTCTGCTATTTTACAAATTGAAACATCATAGCCGGTTCCTCAAATAAATTCTTTCAAGCTATAAACCTCATCAGGAAAAATATAAAAATCAACTGAAGGACATGTAAAATATGCATTTTGGTTTTACTTGCTTAATCCAGGGGATTAATGTTCTTATAATGTTTTCTGTACTAATGTTATATATAGACATAATGTTTACCATAACAATGATTGAGACAGAAAGTTATATAGATATGAGCTATTGGCTTAACCCGGGGGAGATATAGGCTCTATTATATGCACTTTTCATGGCAGCTATGGAAGGTTTAATAACTTAATTTAGATTAAAACATATGGCACTGAAGGTGCTGATGTGCCAATTACAAATTAAATTTATTTGAATTAGTTCTGGTAGTAGTGAATAGTAATGAAATGTGAAAATAATGAAGCTTCTTCAGGTACGGACAGGTGCACATCACTTTTGTTATTTATGATGAAACATTTCCCATTGCATTACACATTGACAGCCTAGATGCTCACATTGTTGATCTCAATACTTGTCCCGAAATGCCACATACCGTCCCCCACCCCAGGTACTGAATACAAACAATGCGACTTCACATGCCAAGATGCAACACAGTGAAGACGACTGTAACAAAGATTCCAACAAGTACCTGCCAATAGTGCTCCTATCCAGTCAGAAGGAACAATAATACATCTTCAAAGCTGCATTACGAAATAAAGTCTGTCTAGTTGCACCACATAAACGCACAGATGCTATATTTCCAATCACATAATCCATTGAAAGGTCTCCATAATCAACACAAGTAGATTAAATCTGTTAATTCTTTTTTGTCTTTTTTTAAATCCTATTTTTAAAGTTTACTTCAAGCAACTTTGCATTGCTGTAGTTTCCTCATCTATTTTGTTTCCGTTGATCCATACTAAAAGTCATCATCTGCCACCATTTCATGTGTCTGGATAATTCACATTACCCCAATAGATTTTGTTTTATATACCTATGGCATGAACCTGGACAAGGTACTTGGACCCAATAGCTTTGGTATTATATGCCCATGGTATGTGCCTGGACAAGGCACTTTACCACAATAGCTTTGGTATAATCTACCCATGGCATTAGACTGGACAAGGCACTTTGCCACAATAGTTATGGCATTATTTAGACACGGAACGTGCCTGGACAGGGCACTGTATACCAATAGTTTTGGTATTATATACCCATGGCATGTGCCTGGACTAAGTACTCCAGTTGATTCTGCGCTATACAACCATGGGATATGCTTATTTCAGGCTATTCACCCCAACATCTTTGGCATTATATAGCTATAGCATGTATCTGAACAAGACACTTTATCCCAGTAGCTTTGGTGTCATATAACCATGGCATGTGATTATACAAGGCATTTTACCCATGGGCGGGCATTATAGAAGCATGGCATGTCTTCCTATGCAACTTTGCTTTCAACCAGCATAGGTCAAAAAGCTTTCAATATATTCTGATGCAATTTGGTATGAATATTTTTATTGAGACTTACCTGTGCCTTTCACTATTTTTGTCTACTTTGTTTTAGACAGAGTTATTTACAATTTGGTATGAACATTTTAATCTAGACGAGCCTGTGCCTGTCACTATTTTTGACTACTTTGTCTTGGACAGTAATAGCCCTTGTGGACTAGAGTACCTAGATGATTGTGATATGAAAACGTATTATACATATGGTGTGAATTTCATCAACATGTCTTTTTCTATGTTTAGCGAGGCTGAAATACCTTGAGCGAATTCACTTTGCAGATTCGCTTTGTTTTCTTGGCATCAATTGTGAACTTCATTGCTCATGTATGGTGTATCTGTGATGTCATGAGTTTTCGCATCAAAGTTGTATTTTATCTTCACAGTACTTAAATATAGATGGAACACTTTTGGAAAGATTGTGGGCCATTTGACCAGCTTATAGGCAAACCTAGATCAGTATTTCCAGTCATGTAGAAAAACTCCTCTGCATGACTTTTACTAAACATGACTACACAAACATATATCCCGAAATGAAAGGGTTCTTTAAAGTGGAATAAAATATTTAACTTCTTGAAATTAGAATATTTGCTGTTTATATATCTGGAACTATCAAACTTATGGTCATCATTTGGCATTAACAATAAAAAAAAACCTCTGACCTTAAGTCACTGTTAATGAATCAAATTTTAATTAATATTGCATCATGTTTTAACCTTACTACCCCATTGCTTCGCACAAATGTCATTTTCTCCCCCTGATATATGTATGTACACTAAATTGACCATCATGGGGTGCTTGTTTCCCCAACTGCAAAGGAGAGTTGGAACGTTGATAGTAGCAACACTGGTTACGAAACTGAAGCAATTTTAAACATTTATATTTGAAAGCTGATGAACGTATCTATAATCTATTAAAACCTATAATAAAAATAATAATAATAATAATAATGAACGTAAAACATTCTGTTGAAAAGGCAATTTGTATTAACTTTGATTCTCTAAGTTCTCTCTTCTCATGTACATATTTTTAATATCTTAATAATTGAGGGTCCTGTGGGGGTATTTTTCTCCAGGCTGCTATAATCTTAGGCAAACCTATTGTCATCATTAACCGGTACTAATTTTTTTTCTTCTAATTTTCATAATTGTCCTGTCCTGTTTTTTCTCCTCATCACTTAATTTCAGGCTGCTTTGAGTACTTTTTATTGTTTTGACCTCTGTCATTCATATTTTCTTTAACTCCAGAAAGTTTCCAATAATTATTAGAAAGGTAATAAATAAACGCCAGTCATTGTAGGAAATATATTCAAATTCCTCGTAAGAGATTGATATAACACAGTGACTAGAACATACATCTAAAATCCTTATGTTAGAAAGATATAACAAAGTGACTGTAGGACAGACATTCAAAATCAGTATGTACTTGGTCTTATGCTTAATTATGCGATTATTACTTTTTTCTCCCCCCCCCTCTCTCTCTCTCTCTCTCTCTCTCTCTCTCTCTCTCTCTCTCTCTCTCTCACTCTCTCTCTCTGTATCATTGTCTCAAAATCTTTCTCATTAGCTTGTTTTGGGTATACTTCTCTGTGTTGCTTTACGTTTATTTGATGAATAGGTCTCTGTGTAGTTTTACTTTGTTTAGCTCTCTGCACAAATAATACCTGTGTACGTCAAATAAAATGTTAGGACAGTAGTAAAAGTAATTTGAGGTTTCTATTTCAGAGACCCCCTACCCCCCCCCAAACCGTTATACGTTAGCATTTTTGTCAGCGGCCTTTTCTAGCTTAAAATGATTACTTTCATATTTCTGACAAAAATATGTTTTGTTGGGGTAGGGGTGTCTCTGAGATAGAAACAACTCAATTACTTATACTACTATTACACTCTAGAAATTATTTTTATAGTTTTAGACAAAATTTCATATTAAACAATAAAATATTATATATAATGTCCTTCTGTCATCCAACCCGACATGTTGGATTTGATCTGACAAACAGATTTTGTAAGAGATTTAATTCCATCAAATCAGCCTCAGGTTATACTGGTAAAAAGCCTAAAATAATAAGCGATTGTATTAAAAAAGTTGGATATCATATATCGCCAAAATATGGATCAGTTTGGTTATTCGTGACTGAAAATGATGTGAGAATAGCGGGTTGGGCAGATGATGTGATGACATTTATTGATAATATGGTTGATATTTCTAAAGTTATACAAAATTAAACATCTACTGTTGTAACCCATATTTTATGATAATCTTTTTCATATCTGCTGACTCTCATTGGCAAAATATCTGTTAACATACTGTCAATGATACGAAACTCGCGTACTAAATCATCCATATCATATTTGATACCCCTCAAATAAAATCGTATTTGATCAAATAATTTTTTATAAGTGATACTTGCTGTTTTACAAGCATTTTTTTTAGTCGCAAGACGAGGTTCAAGTTTTTACACGCCATTGCAGGAGAAACACCGACACCAGATATTATTAACAAAAGCGGATTTAATGATGCGCCACTTGAAATTATACCAGAGCTAGTCATTAACAACGTTAAATATGATATCACTCGGAGTATTTTGGTATAGTATTTATAACATTTTTTTACGCACCAAAGTTTTTGATGATAATATTTGTAATATTCCATTAGAGCTTCCACATCTTGTTTTGGAATTTTTTTCTGAAATATGATTGAAATCAACTATATGTTTTTTTCATTTATATAATATTTGTTTACATATTTTATATAATAGTGTCGGTCCCTGGGTTTGATTTATTATAATTAACTTAATTGAGGTGTTTCAGCGACAAATTCCAGACACCACCAGTAGGGCGTTTCGGTTAATTTTTTATCAGATGGTTCCAGTAGAAATATTTCCTCGGCATCTTTATTTAACACTAAAGATACAGTTCCAGAAAAATTATCGGTTGAATGACGCCATAGATATGTTCTAAATATCCTAAATTTTGCACCGCTAAATATAGACAGCCTATATACACCAGTGACCTCTGCAGTATGTTTGATAATGTTATTTTGCGTTGTCCATGTTGATGATCCTGATGCTACTGTGTATACCACATTGATGATCTGCTTGTGAGGAATTTTAGTAAGTAACTCTGTTACTAGATTCGTTTTTTCAGTGATATTAGGTATTCCGTTAATAATGTCGTTTAGTTTTGTGTTAATGTCAGAGAGTTTAATATCAACAGTTGGTGGAGTTCCAAAAAATTCATTAATAGATTTCTTTATATTTCTACAAAAATTTAAGAACGTTTGTACGTGATTGGAAAAATCATTTCTGAATGTAGTCATTCCATCATTGACTGTTGTTATTGCTGTTACTTGATCCCTAGCGATCTTAATGTTGCTATCGTCGACGAATTTTTTTGTTGCTGCGTCAAAATCTGTTTATGGTGTTCTGAGATTATTAATACCATTATTGTTCATGTTGAGGGATGCTCGCACTATACCACCGTTGACTAATACGTACTTAAATTCTTGATCATCGACGTATTTTTTTGTTGCTGCGTCTAATTCTGAAGCTGGGTTTCCGAGGTCTATAATTTTTTTTTCCTGACATATTGATATTACCTGTAACTGTCCCACCTATTTTATTAAGTTTGTTATCATCAACATACTTTAACTGCAAATAACTTACCGCCTGAGTTTGATATAAGTTTGCTGGTGGATACCTGGTCTCTAAATTTATAATTTTTTTTCCTGACATATCTAAGTTACCGCTTAAAGTTCCACCAGATTTATCTAGTTTGTTATTGTCGACTAATTTAAGTTGTGCATAACTAACGGCTTGTGTATTAACAACATTTATTGGTGGATAATCTGTTTCTAACTCTAATACTCGTTGATTTGACATAAACAAGTTTCCCGTCATTGTGTCGCCGGATTTTTTTAGATAGCAAGATAAATCAACCTTGCCGTCTCTTGTACTTTCAGCTGTTGAATCTCCTACTAATGTTCCAAATTTTGAATAAAAACTCATTATTTATTTATCGTTTGACAAAATTATATAGCATAAAATTATATAACAATAATGGCAAAATAATCGATATTAAATTTTAATACAGAACGTTTGGTGAAACATAAAAATAACAATGAACTTCCAGATTGCCATTATCTTATTGTTGGAAGAACTGGATCGAGAAAAACAAACTTGCTTATAAACTTACTTTTAGAAGATAATTTTAACTACGATCGCCTTTATATTTATACGATTAATCCGCAACAGGATAAATACGAGCTACTTAACAATTATAATGACAAACTTCGTGATGATCTTGAGGCTGGCGAAGATTTTTTTATCATCAGACAACCAGAAGAACTTATTCCACTTAATCAACTTGATTCGTCCGAACACAAGATAGTTGTTTTTGATGATATTCCGCTAAACAACGAGGAAATGAATAAAATCAGATCGTATTTTTCACTGTCGCGAAATAAGAAATGTAATTCTATTTATCTCGCTCGGGGTTTTTATAATTTTGATAGATTTATTAGGCGAAATACTGGTTGTTTTATATTATTTCCAGGACTTGACAATGTCGATGTTAGAAATATCGCGAACGAGCAATGTAGTGATGTAACAAAAGATAAATTTATTGAACTATATCATCAAGCAACGGCAAATGAATATGACTTTTTTTTTGTTTGATAAATTAACAAATGATACGAGAAAAATGTTTCGATGTTGTATTGAAAAATATCTACAGTAATTTGTATACAAAATAGTATATAGTTAATGGAAAGACAAGCAAAGTATAGAAAACATATAGAAAATCTAAAAAAAATTGCGCAATCTCAGGCAAAATTTAAACAACAAGTACAGCAAGCACGACGTGGCCAAGTGGTTGCAGCGGAAACAACAGCCGCCGCTCTTAGACCAGTTACTGAAGCTTTACTTGGAAAACAACCTGAAACTAAACCATTATCAGAAGAAGAACTTAAGCGACTACAGGAAAAAGGTTTACTCGGACTAGTTAAAGAACAACAAGAAGCAGCTGCTGGAAGAATTATTGCTAGATCTGATGCGGAGAAAAAAAAGATTAGCTGAGTTATTTACAGCGCATATAGCTAATCCTGCTGAAAGACAAACTGAACTAAGAAGGTTGTTGAACAATCCACTGGAACTTCAACGAAGATTATCAGAAGAAGCAGTAGTTGGACCGATTGAGAGAAGGTTAGAACAAGAAGAAGAACTTAGAAGAGATAGAGAAGGTTAGAACAAAGAGAAGAAGAACTTAGAGTAGAGAGAGAAGAAGAAAAAGCTAAAAAAGAAGCATGGAAAAAAGAACATGGATTAGATGTTCAAGAAAAAGAAAGATTTGATACTAATTTAGAAAATATAAATAGCGAAATAACAGATAATGAGTATAAAAATTTTGATGAAAATATGGTTTTAAAAAGTGAGAGTACGAGATGTTAAAAAAGATGATTACAAATCTGAAGAAAAATTTAAAGAGCTAGAAAAAATAAAAGAAGAAAGTAAGATACATCTTAACGATGTAAAACTAGAAAATGAAAACTACCACATCAGTATTGACAGATATCGACATTGGATTATTGCTGATCTTTATATTAAAGTTATTAGTAGAATAAAAGAAAACCGATACGAAAATAGAAACCATAATTTGGTTGGTTGGTTGATTGAATTTTTTAACGGCGCACCAGCACTATGAGGCTATTTAGCGCCATACAAAAGGTTATATCTTTCATTATTTAAAGGTGGTAAAAGATTACGTATCGACCAGCGATACGAAACCAAACAGTTGAAGGTAAAACGATAAAATAGTAACGGTGATAAATAAAGTTTCCAGATCAACGGGGAGTGCAAATGATGTATGACAACTAAAACAGATGAAAGGTAATTAAAATCTAACGACGGTATATATATAGCACATAAAACTGTTTAAGGTGATAGCATAAAAGCTATAACTTATGATAAATATTTGCATCCTTCAGGAAGTCTATAATATAAGAAATGCTAACTGTATCAAAGAGTTCCCTAATGTCATGCACATTGTAATAATGATTACGCGTAGGTTGGAGGTCGAAACACTCCAACATAAAGTGCTTAACAGTGAATGGTTCATTGCAAGATATGCACTCTGGTGGGTCTTCTCCTTTTAGTATATAGGAGTGGGTTAAATAAGTATGGCCGATTCGAATTCTTGCAACGACTACCTCCTCCCTACGGACGGCTCTGTAGGAAGGAGTCCATTCTCCTAGGGTTGGCTTGATGGCATGAAGTTTGTTATTCACGGCATCATTCCATGATGCCTGCCATTTCTGACGTAAACATTCTTTGATACTACGTATAAAATCCGTATACGGTGTATTAAAATGAGATGGTTCTAGTGATAGAGCCATTTTAGCAGCGCGGTCTGCTTTGTCATTACCTTTAATTCCAATATGGCTGGGTAACCAACAGTATACTATATTGTGGGAGGTACTCAGCTCAGTATGTTTCAGGAGAACATTAGCTAATAATGGATTCTCCAGTTTTCTATTATGTAGTGACTGAAGTACTGATAGTGAATCGGAGAAGATGATGCTATTTAAAATACGCTTGCTTTCAATATATTGCAATGCAAGGTCTATTGCTCTGATTTCAGCTGAAAAAATGGATGTACCATTTGGCAAGCGAACTTTTGTTGTGTGTTTTCCACTAACGAAGGCTGCAGCAGCCTTTTCCTGATCTTTTGATCCATCAGTATATATTCTTGTATAATTTTGAAATTGGGCGATTAGTTCATGGTAAGAGTTGTGGAAGATGGAAGGGTTTGTCTCCGATTTTTTTCCATCGTGTAATGTGAAAAGTACCTTTGGTTGTTGAAGTAGCCAGGGAGGTGTTTCGGAGACGGTCGTTTTCAGAATTTTTGAAAGTTCAATTTTGGTACTGTCAAGGCATGGTAATATTCTAATGCCAAAGGTAGGTATGACGTTTGGTTTATTGTCATATAAGGTTTTATATTTGGGTTCAAAAACAGCCGAAAAAGCA
Organism: Megalonaias nervosa; assembly: GCA_016617855.1. Classification (NCBI taxonomy): domain Eukaryota; kingdom Metazoa; phylum Mollusca; class Bivalvia; order Unionida; family Unionidae; genus Megalonaias; species Megalonaias nervosa. Next base: position 25,363 of record JAECUM010006253.1, read on the forward strand.
GGGTTCAGAGGGTTTGAGCTTAATTTGAGAGCATACTGTGCAGAAAGCATTTCTCTACGTTGTGGTAAAGGTGGTTCGTTCGCTTCAACGAGTAGGCTTTCACACGGGGATGTCTTAAATGCTCCCAAGGCAAGTCTTATTCCCTGATGATGAATTGGGTCTAACATCTGCAAATAGGACTTCCTAGCTGAACCATAGACAACGCAACCATAGTCTAGTTTCGAGCGAATAAATGTTCTGTATAAACTGAGTATGACTTTCCTATCAGCACCCCAGTCGGTGTGCGCTATTACTTTAAGTAAGTCTAGAGTTTTCAAGCATTTAGCTTTCAAATTCTTCAGGTGTGGAATAAAGGTCAGTTTTCTGTCAAAGATAATACCTAAGAATTTTGCTTCCTCAACAACTGGAATAGGTGTTCCGTCCAGCGTGAGTTTAGGTCCATAATGATGTCTTCGTAGCTGACAGAAATGCATACATACAGTTTTTGATTTCGAGAATTTGAAACCGTTAGTATTGGCCCAATTTTGAATCTTCTGGATATTTTGCTGTAATTGTCTTTCAATTGTATGCATGTGCTTGGATCGGTAACATATTAAAAAGTCGTCAACATATAGGGAGCAATCCACACCGGGAGTCAGACACTTGGTGATGCTATTAATTTTTATGTTGAAAAGCGTCACCGATAAAATACTGCCCTGGGGCACACCCATCTCTTGATCGTGCATATCAGAGAGGGTGGAGCCCACTCGTACCTTGAATTCCCTGTCTGAGAGGAAGTTTGATATGAACGAGGGCAGTCGGCCTTTTAGACCCAGATCGTGCAGGTCATTTAGTATTCCGTACTTCCACGTTGTGTCATAGGCCTTTTCCAGATCAAAGAAAACCGCTACTAAGCGTTCCTTCTTGATAAAAGCGTCGCGAATAAATGTTTCCAATCGAACCAAATGATCATTGGTACTACGACCATAACGAAAGCCACTTTGGAAAGGAGATATTAAATTGTTGGTTTCCAAATACCATACAAGCCGAGAATTGATCATTCGTTCCATTGTTTTGCAAACGCAGCTAGTTAATGATATAGGTCTATAGTTGCTAGGATCTGCGCTATCTTTGCCTGGTTTGGGAATTGGTATTACTGTTGCTTCTTTCCAAATTTTTGGTACATTACCAGTAATCCATAAATCATTGAAGATTTCCAGAAGAACTGTTAAGGATGGTTCTGGAAGGTGTTTCAAAAACTGGTAATGTATATCGTCAGGCCCAGCAGATGTATCATGGGCCTTATTCAAAGATTCCATAAGCTCCGACAATGAAAACGGTTGGTTATAGCTCTCTGAGTTATTCGATGTGAATTTCAACCGTGTTTTTTCTTTATGAGCTTTCAATCTTCGGAAAGCTTCTGAATAATTAGACGATGAGGAATTTTTGGAGAAACAATCAGCAAGTACATTAGCTATTTCATGTTTGGTATTGAAATTGTTATTATTTAGCTTCAGATGTCGGAATGAATTGTATTTTCCCTTTCCATTTATTTGGCGGATCGTGTCCCAAACTTTCTTTATTGAGGAACGAGAGTTTAAAGTTGAAACATATTTTTTCCATGATGCTCGTTTACTTTCTTTAATTATGCGGCGAGCTTTGGCCCGAACAATACGGTACTGAGTTAAGTTTTCGGGCGTTGGACGATTATTAAATTTTTTCAGTGCTTCTCGGCGTTGTCTAATGGCTTCTTTACATTCTTTAGTGAACCACGGTTTTGGGGTTCTTTTACAATTCGGCGAGGACTTAGGAATAGATTCTTCTGCAATCTCAATTAAGACGGATGTAAATTGTCGAATAGGATCAATATCGTTTAGGACGGTATTCCTGTTAAGTCTAGCTGTACAAATGTTTCAAACCTGGTCCAGTCAGCTTTCTTTAAATTCCACTGTGGAATCGTGTCATCAATTGTAACGTTGGTGTTCTTAAGAGAGATTGGAAAGTGATCACTGCTGTGAAGGTCATCAGCGACCTTCCAATTATAATCCAAAAGTAGTGAAGGAGAACAAATTGTCAAGTCGATACATGTGTATGTACCAGTTCCTGGGTGCAAGTACGTCGGAGATTTGGTATTAAATAGACACAAGTCGTGTCTAGTAATAAAATCTTCGACCCTTTTGCCCCTGTCGCTTATGTAATTTGATCCCCATAAAATATTATGGGCATTAAAATCACCGAGTAAAACAAATGGTGCAGGAAGTTGTTGAACAAGCGTGTCTAATTCGTTTGGTAATAAGTTGGTGTTTGGTGGTATATAAATAGAACAAAATGTAATCACTCGATGTAGAGTGACACTCACAGCAATGGCTTGCAAATTTGTGTTTAAAGGGATGACGCTATGTGGGGCTCTATTGTTCACAGCAATAGAAACCCCTCCCGAGGCCCTGTCAACGTTCTGTAAGTAGGTGTTAAACAGGGAGTAGTTTTTAAGTGTGATGTTGTCCGTATCTTTTAAAAAGGTTTCCTGAAGGCATAGTATTGCAGGATCATATTCGTTTAAAAGCAGGAGAATATCATTGTAATTGGCTTTAAGTCCTCGACAATTCCATTGTATGATCGTGTTCTTCATTATAAGTTTAGATTGGAGATTTTGGAGCTAGGTTAGACTTTTCGCGGAGAGAATCTATATGGTTATTTCTACGGAGGAAGTACGGGGATGATTTTTTTGTTAGGTCTGGAGCTACTTTGAGAACATGGAGCAGTATCTTCTGCATCCATGCTCTCAATGTCCCCAAACCTGTTATAGAGTTTGATGGGGTCTTCTGACCCCTTTTGCTGCCTATTTCCTTGTGATCTGTTTTTGTTCTTTGGTGATTTCTGTTGTTGAGTATTATTGAATGTTGTTTGGGTAGATGCCGTGGTTCTTTGTGCTTGGTAATGGGGGGTGTTAGTGCTTGATGTTGACTCGGGTGCATCTGTCTGCGTTTGAGCGTCCTTCGTTGCCTTGGGATTGTTCTTCACTACAGTGGAGAAGGATGGGCCAGGAAAAGATGTTTTTGCCTGTACAAGCTTTCTGGCCTCTGGATAGGGAATGTTGGATGTATATTTAACCCTCTGTATTTCCTTCTCCTGTTTCCAGGTATCACAATCCTTGGAATTGGCGTGGTGCTCCTTTCCACAGTTGACACAATGCGGAGTGGCTCTACACTCAGATTCCTGGTGAGTGTGATCTCCGCATCGGCCACATATTTGGCTTCTTGAGCAGCGGTCTTCATGATGACCATATTTCTGACACTTATAACATCGAAGTGGATTTGGTATGTACACATCAACCTTCACTTGCAGAAAGCCAACTTTGACCACTCTGGGTACTGTTGGCTTGTTGAAGGTGAGTATAATGGTGTTGGTGTCCTGCAGGTTGTTGTTACGTTTAATACGTATTCTACGGACTGCAGTGACACCTTCGTTTTTCATCCCTTCAATGATATCCGTGTCGCTGACTCCAGCCAAGTCACGACTGCGAATCACGCCTTTGGACGAATTGAGTGTTGTGTGGGCGAACGAGGTCACTGGAATATCGAAAAAGGTTCTCATTTTCTTGAGGTTTTCTGCTTGACCTCGTCGCTCACACTCGACAAGTAGGCAGCCCGATTTTAACTTTTTAACACCTTTTGGTGTTCCAATCAGTCCCATAATTGTTTTCTCGTTCACAAACGGAGAGAGTACATTAAGCGGTTTTGTGGCATCTTTAGACTGTATAACCATGAAGCGTGGAAATGAATCCACACCACATGGTTCGTCATCTGAGTCAGATCCAGTTTTGGTACGCTTGAGTTGATTTTTTTTGGAAATATCCATGTTGGTGGATTTAAAATTCAGCACCCGTGCTCCCCGCCCACCAAGGAGCCCAACAAGGGGACACTTTTCAAGTGTCAGGGATACACAGATGTTATACTCAGTAGGTAAATTCACCTCCTGATTCATCCCATAAGACATACTCAGTCGGTAAAATTACCTCCCAATTGACCCGTTGAGCCACCGCCTTCTAGGAAGTCTTCTAAGACTTGGAAAAGGGAAAGTTAAAGGGATAGAATGTAGGGGCAACGGTGGTATCAAGAGAGATACAACGAGAAAGATAAAGAAAGTGAGCGAGAAATAAAGACCTCCTAGGGCTCGGCGTGACCAGCCGATTTGTCGAGACCGGGCCCATCCCGACCACCCGTCTAGAAGAAGTAGAGGCCAAAGTAGTGTATTGCATCGGAAAGCCTCTGCTCAACTATCAGGATCCTTTCCTCCTCCGACACGGGTCGCAACCCACGGCAAACAGGTTGCCTCTACTTAGTCGCCTCTTACGACACGTAGCGAGGCACGGCGGGCCAATTCTACAACCCCGGACCCGCAGGGGGTAAACCATAATTTGAGTACCGAGGCAAATATCTAGACGAAAAACGTATGAAAGCTGATAAAGTTGTTCCAAGGGATATGGATCCTATTGAAAGACAAACTGAATTAAGTCGATTGGTTGATAATTATGAAGAACTTGATAGAAGGTTAGCTGAAAAAATAGGAACTGGAGTTAGAATATTTTCATCAGTTACTGAAATGATAGGCAGATTAATGCTACTGATATCATCAAAAGAAGCTGGAAATGTTGGTACTGAAATTGACAATGAAATTATTGACATACTTGATAATTTGAGATCAGAAAATTTATTAACATCTCACGAATACGAAAGTTTACACCTTGATTTGATATAAATCAAGGCGATTTGATATCAAATCAAGGCGGCTTAATCGCGGCGACTTAATTTTATAAAAATATAATAATAAATGTCAGCAACATTATTACTAGATTCTAGCCAATCTGATAAAGATTGCGCAAATTTTCCAGTGATGGCGCTCCAAAAAGATATCTTTTTAATGTTGTAGATGTTTTTAGCAAATACGCGTTTTGCATACCTGTTTCAGATAAAACAGGGAAATCGATGACTGATGCGCTAAAAGAAATTATTGTTAACAAAGAAAGAAAACCAAACAGAATCTGGACTGATCATGGGGCGGAGTTTTTTAATAAAAAGTTCGAGCAGTTTTTAGAGCAAAATAACATTAAAAATATGTTACAGGAAATGAGGGGAAAAGCGTCATCGTCGAGCGATTTAATCTCACGCTCAACGAAAACATTCATAAGTATTTGACAGCTTAACATACGAATAAATATATTGACAATTTACAGAAAATTGTTGACGAATATAATAACACAAAACACCGAACGATTAAAATGTCGCCAAACGACGCGATTGCAAATCCAATATTAGCAAACGAAAACATGTACCGGAGTCACAAATTTAACGTTGGCGATAAAGTTAGAATTTCTTTGACCAAAAAAAATTTGAAAAAGGTTATACTCATAACTGGAGCGAAGAAGTATTTGTTGTTGATAAAGTACTTTTAAAAATACCAGTTACATACTCGTTCAAAGATTTATTAGGTGAGCCTATAACGGGCAGTTTTTTATGAGCAAGAACTTCAGAAAACAGAACAAGATGTATTTGTTATTGAAAAAGTAATTAAAAAGCGCGGCAACAAAAGTTTAGTCAAATGGCGTGGATATAGCGATAATTTTAATAGTTGGGTACCAACTGAGTCGATTTCATCGACCGCGATATCATCGACAGAATAATATTATTATAAATTTCCGCATATTTTATTAGTACTGACTTACATTTTACTTGTTTGCATAAAGAAATTAAATGTAATTTTCTCGCATCATCAACTGGCATCAAATTAAATATTTAAACACAAATAAAATCGTATTTTATATTTCTTTGTTGTCCAGGTATTTTTACGTTTAAAAAAGGCTTTATAAGCTGCCAAAATATTTGATGCTCGGCAACAGTAAAATTAAATTTTAATATTTTTTAGCAATATGGTACTTAACATCATATCGCCCAGTTGTTGGTCTGCTTAAATTTTTTTTTACTAACAACAACATCATCTTCTTCATTGTCAAAGTTATACAAAATATCTTTTTCAGTATAATCAGTAAATCTATCGTTAGTAATATGTTCTAATGTAACATTTGAAACTGAAACAAAATCTCCCGAATATAGCTCAGCCAGTCTCTCAGTTAAGTTCATTATTATAATAATCTTTTATCTAATTAATAAATAATAAGATGTTCGGAGAAATAAAATATCATCAGCAAGTTAATATACTAAATAACAAAGAACTAGCTGAGGCAGTTCGAGCTTGTTTGTTGGGACATAATTTTTATTTTGTTGATGCTATGATAACATTAGGTGATTCTGACAAATTTTTATTAACAGCAGCGGACAAAATGAAACTTGATACGAATAAAATGATCACATTACGATTTAATCGTGATGATGTCATGGAATTTAGTCATAATTGTCTTTCTCGGAATGATATAGAAAATATTATTAATTATCGTATCTAAAGATAAATCTATCAAATGTCAACATTGACGTTGCTGATTTAGTTACATTATCAGCTACTCTTTTTACTACACGTGTATCAATTTTAAGGTGATTTGCAGCAGCTGTTATTGATTTAAATTTCATTTCTTCTCCAGTTTCAATATTTATTGAAATTATTTGTTTGGTTGGATTTTTAAAATTATTGCCGTCAGAACAAGCTCCACGTCTTGTGTTTTCTTTTGGTATAACCACATCTAAATTTTCCAAACGATTATCGGTTTTAATTTTATTAATATGGTCGATAACTAAATTATTTGGAATACCGCCATTTAAAATTTCAAACACAAACCTATGCGACCTATAACAAATTTGGTTAGTTTTTATACCACGTATCATTACTTGTAAATATCCATCTTTATCCAAACTTCCAACAATTTTTTTAGTTTTTTTTTTTTTTATGTCGAATAATTCCCATATCATTTGCTTCATATAGATCAAATCTTGGATGAGGTTGAAATTCATTTTGTAATCCTAAATTTTCAATATTATCATCCGCAACTGTCCCATTTGCTCTGTATACATGTTGTCCTTCTGGAATATCACCGCAAAACAAAGTATAAATAAAATCTTTTCTAAACATTTCAATTCTTTCTGCATTATCGCCTTTTACTGAAATTAAGATACCAGCTGGCGTCGGTATGCCAATAGATTTTTTAGATGCTATGTTGATAACAGAACCAAGTGCATTTGCAGCATATAGGTTGTACCTTGGGTGTACATGATAAGTTTCTTGCTCTTCCGCTGTCAGTGGCAGATATCTCAAAATGTCTGTCATTATACTATAAGGTTTTTTATATCTCTAATTAGAAAAAATTCAATTGAATATAAAATATTACTATATATATAATGTTAAAATTGCGAGATATTGCTAAAAAGAGCATTATCAAATCAGAAAAAATTGCTTCAGCTTTCTCAGGTTATGACAATAGTTACAAACTTGATGATCAAAATGTTTTAGTAAATTTTAGCTCTACAAATTTATTTCATCTTTTACAACCAGTCATATCAGGAGAACTTGCGGGTCATAACAGTATCAAACTTATAGTCCAATATCATATGATTTTATCAAAGTTACATGCAGTTGAGGATGTACTTTTTGAAACAAAAAGTTTTGACAGCGAAATTTCAGAACCATATTTAACAGCAAAATCGAGAAAAATATTAACTGGAACAAACATTGCCGTGGTCGCCGATGAAATACATCAAGAAATAAACAAAAAATTAGAAGAATTTACTTCGTCAGGATCAGGTTGGAAATTTGAAATGATAAAACAAGTTTTATTTCACACAGCAAAATATAACGTACTTCGCGGCAGCGGCGCTAATAGCGTTGGCTACGTCGATCTCCCTCAAAAAATTAAAAACAAAAAATGCTGTATAAATGTAAGAAACAATAACGATAAATGTTTTCAGTGGTCTATTCTTTCTGCGATGTTTCCAAACGAACAAAATGCTGATCGCGTTAGCAAGTATTTTCCACACGAGGACGAACTAAATGTTTTAGGAATAACTTTTCCAGTAGCAGAAAATCATATACCAAAGTTTGAAAAACAAAACAATATCTCAGTAAATGTTTTTGGACTAGATGAGAAAGAAAAAGTTTACCCGAGATATATCTCAGAAAATGCTTCACAGTTGACAATAAATTTATTATTTTATCGGGGACATTACTGTTGGATAAAAAACTTTAACGGATTAGTTGCCAGACAGTACAGTAAAAATAAAAATAAAAAATATTTCTGTTATAGATGTTTGCACGGTTTTTCTAGCGACGGAAGACGGCAGGAGCATCTCAAATACTGCGTTAATGTTCAAAGAATAAGTATGCCTAGCGAAAAAGAAAAAATAGTAATATTTTAAAATTATAATCATGAACCAAATATTACTTTTGTTATTTACGCTGATTTTGAGTGTCTACTCGTTCCTGTGGTTGGAGCTGAAAATAATCCGAATAAATCCAGCACTAGAAAAATACAACAGCATATTCCTTGTGGAGTAGCTTATAAAGTAGTTTGTTGCGCTAGCGATAAATGTTCATCTCCGATAAAGTTATATAGAGGTGAAAATCCAGCCGTGTGGTTACTAAAAATTTAATAGACGAAGTTAATAAAATTTCTAACAGATTACTTAAAACAGCTCCGATGAGAATAACGTCTAAACAACAACTTGATTTTGATGATGCAGTTAATTGTCATATTTGTGAAAAGTTACTGGACGATTCTAAGGTGCGAGATCATTGTCATTTGACCGGCCAATATCGTGGGGCAGCTCATAACAGTTGCAATTTAAAATTTCATGCTCCAGATTTTATTCCCGTAGTTTTACATAACTTTCGTGGCTATGACAGTCATATCATTGTAGAAGCTTTTGGTGATGAAAATATTAAAGCTAAACTAAAATTAAATAACGTAATAAAATGCATTCCAAATAATTTTGAAAAGTATATGTCGGTGACGCTCGGCAAATTACGCTTTATTGACAGTCTGCAATTTATGGCAGCATCATTAGATGAGCTTGTCAACAGCGCTACAAGCGCCGGTAGCAATTTCGCTAACCTAAAAAGTTGCTTTGGTGAAAATTATATCGATCTGACAAGAAAAGGTATATTTCCGTACGAGTATCTCGACGATTGCAGCAGATTTAATGAAACTTCTCTGCCTGACAAAGATAAATTTTACTCGCAGCTCAAAAATGAAAATATCACAGATGACGAATACAAATACGCACAAGATATTTGGAATAAATTTAGTTGTAAAACATTTGGTGATTATCACGATCTATATTTGAAAACAGATGTATTATTGTTAGCAGATGTTTTTGAGAGTTTTCGTCAGGTTAGTCATACAAATTATGGATTAGATCCCTGTTGGTATTATTCTGCTCCCGGGCTGTCTTGGGACGCTCTACTAAAAACAAGCAAAATAGAACTAGATCTCCTGACAGATGTCGATATGTTTAACTTTATTGAAAAAGGTATCAGAGGCGGAATTAGCGTCATAACAAAGAAATATGCAGCCGCTAATAACATTATCTGAAAAATTACGATAAAAATCTTCCGTCGAGTTATATTATTTATCGAGATTGTGTGAATTTGTATGGCTGGGCCATGTCAAAGCCAATGCCACACGGTGGATTTCATTGGATAACTCCAGATCAATTTCTTAAAGAAACTGAAAAAGATTTACCTAGAAAAATTAACATCGATTTTCAGATGTCTCATATTTTGTTGAAGTTGATCTAGATTATCCTAGTTCGCTACAAGATCTACATAACGACTACCCGTTTTGCGCAGAGTCGATGATGATTAATTATGGTTTATTATCGCCTGAACAACGAGCAACGACGACATCAAAAAATTCGATTGTTAATAAGTTAGTTCCAAATTTGCTAGATAAAAGAAATTATGTTATGCACTACAAAAATTTAAAACAAGCAGTAGATGCTGGACTAATTCTGAGAAAGGTCCACCGCGTGCTAAAGTTTAATCAGTCGAAGTGGATGGCAAATGATATTAATCTAAATACGAAACGTCGTGCTGTGGCTAAGACCGACTTTGGAAAAAGCTTTTTCAAGTTAATGAACAACTATTCGGAAGAGTTTCTCTATAGAAATTGCCAATAATTTAAGTCGCACAAATAAATTAGTTAACGATGATGGTTTTGTTAGTATGAAAATATTTAATGAAAATCTTGCTGCAATACAACGACGAAAGGCAAATTTAAAGTTAAATAAACCAATTTATGTTGGTGCAGCTGTACTTGATATATCGAAGTGGCTGATGTACGATTTTCACTACAATTTTGCCAAAAAGCAATGGCCAGATTCGGAGTTGCTATTTACTGATACGGACTCGCTAGTTTATAATATAAAATGTGAAGATGTCTATATGGATATTTACAATAATAAAAATCTGTTTGATTTATCAGATTATCCAGCATATAGTGAATTTCAAGATAATTCGAATAAAAATGTTATTGGTAAAATGAAAGATGAATTTATGTTTGTGCCGGTGAGAGAGTTTGTTGGATTAAGAAGCAAAAGGTATGCTGTTATATTAGATGACAATAAACTGACAAAGAAAGCTAAAGGTATTCCTCGAGGATATGTGAAAAAGATGATGAATTTTGACGATTTTAAAGCAGTGCTAAACAATAGCGTCAGTTTTATCAAAACTAATGTCATAAGAACAAACCATCATACACTTGAAACCGATACGATCATAAAACGTGGACTAAGTAATTTTGATGATAAAAGATATTGCAGTTATGGAATTAAGACACTAGCGATTGGACATTATATAATTAATTTTGTCTAAACATTAGAAATAATGTTTGAAAATTTAACATTAGCAGATGGAGTTAATAGCAAAATAAAAAAAAATAATGGTCAATAACCAACAATTATCATTTGAATTTAATGATGAAATTTCAGGTATTTGTTTTAGTAAACTTGACAGAATCAAACTCTCCCTTATTAGATCAGATGACAGCAAATACTTTAGTTATCTCGAAAGTTTACGAGATGAGCTTGCATTGAAATATGACAATTTACATAATCCAATCAGCCAAAATCGGTATACCAAAATTAGTATAGACTTGGACAGGTCAAAGGTTTTTGCAAAAGGTAGTAAGTATCTTCTCAGTAAGATAGAGATGAAAGAATTATTCGAATCTCATCGTAAAGTATCTGGTAGAATTAAATTCTCGTTATATAATCATGACGGTATATTATACTTAATATCAAACGTAGAAATAATATGTGTTGGTCAAGAATTATAACCTTTTTAAAAAGGAAGATAATACTGTTTCAGCTTAGTTTAAAATCTTTTGTAAATTATCTAACATAGCATATGTAATTTAGATTTTACACTGTAAAAATTTGGTTTATTTTTTGGCTATAAAACTTATAATCAGTTTGTTTTAGTCTTTTTATCTCAAATTTTTGCTTAATTCACTGCATTTTGATCAAGCTAGACAAATCCGTTAAGCATAGGTATTAGTTGATCAAGCAAGACAACTCCGTTAAGCAAGGTATTAGTTGATCAAGTTAGACAACTCCATTAACCATAGCTTAGTAACAAGCATTTGTCTGCTATATTATGTGAATTTACATAAGACTAACGTTGGTTTTTATTAAAAAGCATTTCAAACTCTCTAAAATGCACTCAACTCCAGAAGAGGAATTGCACAGACAAACAGACAGGCATAAAATTCAAAAACTGTAATTGTGACGATAAATATTCTAAGTAACATACAAACAGACAGGCATAAAATTCAAAAACTGTAATTGTGACTGTAAAGTACATGAGTTTTAACTTCACACAGCAAGTTATTTTTAGACAGCATGCAGCATATGAAGTCATAAAACTTATTGATTTTTCTTGCTGTCTCCTAGCGACGCTGATGAAACACAGACTTTTAACTGGCAGAAATGCTGATTTTATACACACTGTATAGACCTCTGCAATGTATTTGGAAATTGAAATAATTTACAATAAATGTTATTTTATTCAGAAATCCACACTATGGTTTATAATAATCATGATTTTTTTATTCTGTATATTGTAATAGCCTGTGTAGTATTAGGTAACTATATTATAACTTTTTTTAAACATATATATATATATAATGAAGTCCGGTGGCCGATTGCTAACGCGCTGGACTCTTGTGTTCAAGGTCCGTGGTTCGAATCTCATGACTGCCATATGGCGACGGAGGGGGGGGGGGCGATTTTGATGCCGAAAAAAAATTGCTTATTTAAGTAGGGGCGTTTGCCAGCCCGTCTATGCGTCAATAGAAAATTTGTACACTCCTCTCACCATATCACCTGGTGGGTGTAATTTTGCACTCCCTGGGTGATTATGATGGGGGTAGTGTGTAAAAATTTCTATTGAACGTAGAGAAGGCACGTAGTATTGTCCTAAGATAAGTTTATATGTAACTGTGCCGTCCTAGAGTTAAAGTTCTTAGAATTAAGTTTATATGTAACTGTGCCGTCCACAACAAAACCCTCTATATAATTGCTGTAAATATGCTTACTGTAAATACGCTACTGTAATTAAGATATAATCATCTTCACATGTATATAATCATCTTCATCTGTATATAATCATAATCATATGTATATAATAATATGTATATAATCACATATATAATAATATGTATAATATGTATATAATCACATGTATATAATCATCTTCATATGTATATAATCATAATAATATGTATATAATAATATGTATATAACCAACTTCATATGTATATAATCATGTGTATATAATCATCTTCATATGTATATAATCATCTTGAAACAGTCCTTAGGGACTATTATTTTTATATTAAACAAACATTTACAGCTTTAGAAGTATCGTTATCAAATAAAATATCAACCATATTATCAATAAATGTCATCACATCATCTGCCCAACCCGTTATTCTCACATCATTTTCAGTCGCGAATAACCACACCGACTTAAATTTTGGCGATATATGATATCCAACTTTTTTAATACAATCGCTTATTATTTTAGGCTTTATACCAGTATAACCTGAGGCTGATTTGATGGAATTAAATCTCTTACAAAATCTGTTTGTCAGATCAAATCCAACATGTCGGGTTGGATGACAGAAGGACATTATATATAATATTTTATTGTTTAATATGAAATTTTGTCTAAAACTATGAAAATGATTTCGAGAGTGTAGTAGTAGTAGTAGTATAAGTAATTGAGTTGTTTCTATCTCAGAGACACCCCTACCCAAGAAAACATATTTTTGTCAGAAATATGAAAGTCATCATTTTAAGCTAAAAAATGCTGCTGACAAAAATGCTAACGTATAACGTTTTGGGGGGTAGGGGGTCTCTGAAATAGAAACCTCAAATTACTTATACTACTAGGACCAGTTAAAAATGTTTTTTATGCATTTGTTCTGCTATAGTTGTATATTTTATTTTTATTTAAAAGACATCTATCATTGTAAATAATAGTTGACATAAAAATTGATTTATATATGGCATAAAAATTGATTCATATATGGACAGTTACATTTTCCTATAAATAGCATGGAGGTAGTAAAAGAGTTAATGTAAAATATGTTTAACAGATAAAGACATATTGTCGGTTATTCATCTGGATTTAATTCACAATATTCTGAAAACCTCATACATTTTGATTCCAGAAACTTCGAAACTAAGATTATTTGTTAGGTTTTACATAGCGTGTTGGTTTTACTTCTCCTGCTTACCATTATTATGAGTCTATGGTTATTAAAATAAGTAACAAAAATGAGTGACCAGTAACAAGCTTTATTAAATTCAAAAAATATTGTATTACCGTAAAATAAGAAGTGCAAATGAAACAAAAGAACTTACGGTAATGCGAATAAAATCCCCAAATAATCCTAGAATTACAGACACAAGTCCGAATAATTTAAAGCTCTAAATAAACTTTAGTAGAAATCGCAATTAAGTCAAACGCTGAAGGTGTTGCTATGCCCGTTGTGGCCTGAATTGTGTTATTTTCTCAGCAGTCGTTTGTTGAAACCTAGTATTATAATTCCAGGTTTGAATTCGCTATAAATCAAAATGCATGTCTTTTTCTAAAATTATTGTTTTGTATGGGCACTCTGTATTTCCGGAGAAAATAATCACTGAACTAAATAATTTGAAGAAATAAATTCCAAACCAAATCAACATTGAACAGAACAATAACGCAAACTGATTATGCTAGATATTAAGTGCGAATAAATAATCTTCCAGTAACAAGATTATTTAGTCTTATATTGACCTCAGGTGACAATTATCATTTTCTTAAAAAAACATTACCTAATAGAAAATAATACTTTCTAGAAAGTTCGTAATATTTACAACATAATATGTTAGTTATTTTACAAAGTATATTGCTACGAGTCTATGCTATTAAAATAAGTAACAGAAAAGAGTGAAGACAACAAGCTTTGCAAAATGTAAAAAATAATTTATTTCATTAGAATACAAAGTGAAAAATAAAGAAAAAGAACTTACGGTTTTATAAATGAAATCCAAAAATAATCCGAAAAATTAAAAAATAGAAGTTCTAGTAATTAAAGATCCTGATTGAAACTGAGATTGAGATCCATCTTTATATATCATAATGTTCATTTTTTGCTAAATAATTCCGAAATGTGCATTTTAGATGTAGGTTTTAACTCACAGAGGAGAAAATTAAGATTATTTGAGCATACATCGATGTTGTACGGAAATGCTCCGGAAATATTTATACACTTCTGGTGAAAAATCGGATTTCCGAAAGTGACGCACTGTCGGGAAATCCCTCAAGTTGATGATGATATTGGCTGATAGTGACGACTCTAGCGAATTTATGGCAAATTTGTCATGCTCATCTTCGTCACTTGAGGAACGTGAACCATTTGAAGATGGCCAGCTTCATGAATCTGAAGAAGACTCTGCTCGCTATCAAGTGAGTCCGTATCAGTTTCAGCCCGAACGAGACGAGGATGAAGGCCCTGAAGAGAACATAGCACATGATCAAGCTGAGCAGCGCTTGGGCTCTACATGCTGGTAATTACAATTATCATTATTGCAATTATTACTAAAGTTATTATTCTTTCGCTAATGTTATTTAAATTACATAATGAAAACAGCATTTTAAAAATATTATTGCTAATAAAGTACAAACAAAAGAGGCATGTATATATATATATATATATATATATATATATATATATATATATATATATATATATATATATATATATATATATACATGAGAAAACCGATTGGAAACAATGATGTCCCAAATGCTAGGAATAAAGACATGTTGAATTTGGCAGACCGATTTCTTTTCGTCATATAAAACTTCGAAACATTATAATCTTAAATGTACAAAGCTGCACAAGTCTTGTAAAGGTTTCCCAGCGATTCCGTTTTTCAAAATAATAAGAATTATCATGAAATAGCCCGGCTCTATTTGCATGTTGCAACTTTGCATATATTTTGAGATTTTGTCGTATAGCAAGTAGCTGTATTAATAATAATTTACAATGGATAAAAGGTTAATATAGTCATACAAATCGTGTCGAATTCACAAACATATAATTTACCTTAGCGAAAGGAAATAAATCTGCAAGATTATCTTACATATTACACATCTCATTAAAACTGGATGCATGATGTTGTACAGAAACCTGTAATATTGTCATACACATTGCATATTATTCTAACACTGGAAAGCTGATTCACAGAAGCAATAAATGAACCATTTCTAAAGTTCTTTATCTTTCGTCCTAACATGATCTGGATGATGATGATGTAAATGATTAATACTGCTGAAACTAGTGTTATCGTTACTATTACTAGACTACTACACGGTTATGATGCATTAAAAGTTACGTCTCAAAGTTTATAATAAATTCATTCATTCATGTAAATAGCAAAGCCTTCTATCGCCAAGTTATTTTTAAGACTAATAGAGATGCCAAAGCAAAATTTAGGAAAATACTTAGACCGGGCAAGCAAATGTGTCATTGGCGTTTGTTCTCGCTGCATATTTGCAATGCTTTTCTGCAGTATGCCGCAAGAGTGAAAGTGTTCAAAGGCAGATATCTTATTGAATTGCTTAAGCAAAATTTAAAAATAAGTGAAATTCCGGAACAAAGCATCACACTGCTGATAGGTAAACAACTATGGTAATATTATATGCTGCAGAAACAATCATTGAAGTATTTTATTGCCCGGTCATTGTATGTATTCTAATAATTATGATGCACGTATCAGCATTTTGGAAACGTCTTTCCTCCTCTGTGTATCCTTAAAGAGAATGTGGCTACGTTAGGTTTTATCATATTGTGTGTATCCAACATGTCTTATCTAAGCTGGCCGTAATCAAAGTGTATATATTCTTCAATAGGTTAATGAGTAGCCTGTCTTTCAGTAGAATCAGAAATGGAAATAAAATTATTGAAACAAAAAACGTATTTCAGTTATCTTTTCATGCATCCCAAATGGGTCTAGGTGATGCGAACACAGCTTTACCAATGTTGACCGCTATCGATTATTGTCATACTAATATCAAATATGTTTTCTGGTCGCTAGAATAGAACTGCACTTAGTGGCAGGAATATATATTTCCAGTCAGAAAACCATTGAAAACTTAAGGACAAGAAGATTTTACTAGAATCTATTTAACAGTAGCGGCATAGTGACCCATTGCAGACGTAGTATACTTTCGTCATCAGAAAGTTTGGTATTACAGACTTTGCATAGTCAGTAAAATCATATAAGCTCTGAAATGTATAAAACAGAAAGAAATTGCACACAGACACAAATATACATACGAATATATATATATATATATATATATATATATATATATATATATATATATATATATATATATATATATATATATATATATATACTGTCAGAGTAATACCTGAGCGAACATACAGCAGGAGTCCAACGACCAGAACATGTATATCTCTATCCATTCTCATAGCATAGGTTGGCTGGTGTCAGTGAAAAAAAAAAGAAATGGTTTAGCCGATAAAATCGAGATATATAAATCTGGATTTACATAAGATCATTTGGGGGTAGGCTCAAGGTCATGACACCTTACTCTGGGCACATGTCGAATTTTTTTTCGATTACATTATTTGAATGCCTCATAAACTTTATATTTTCCTAGACACAGACAGGGTGGATTCGTTTGGTATCAAGCAGGTGGTATATAGTGAATCGTTGTAATGACCATGCCTACTTTTTTATTATGTAACTATTTCAATGCATGACACCGTTTGTATGGCTTTTTACGGACAATAGCCTTGGAAGACGTCAAATGTACACACTAATTGGCCGGGAGATATTTTTAAAGTCAACAAACTTTTCATAGTTGACTATTGGCAATTATCCAATGATCCTGTGTTTATTCAGGATATTGTGTTTTGTTTCATTTCTTATTCCAACCCCCTCTACTTTGAGCAGTCTTTCTCCACTTTGTTACGAATCTATGGTCTCAGACCAAGTAACATAAAGAAGCAAAACCAACAAGATTTAAAAAATTTAACACATTTTAATTATCAATTTTAGGAAATTAAAATTTAAAAGGCACTTATAGTATTATGCTTTGAGTCCAAAATAATGCAGAAAAAATTCACATTAAGTCCATACGAATGAAAGGTTCCGTATAAACGTCAGATTCAAGAATATAAAGGTAGGCCAACAGTCCAGGCGTGTCAGAATGCATTTGAAGAATTAGCAATAGTTCCAAAATTTTATTTGTTTCCAATGAGAACATTATTTTTGCACCGAATAATCCAAACTAATGTTTTCTTCTCAGATAATATCTAAATAGAACAGACTTCAAAATTACAACAAGGACACAAGAAATATGAATAAGAATAAGAAAACTGCCCAGTCATAGATACTTGTATACAAGTGAAAAGACAAATAATTATATTATCACTCCGCCAGGGAGAAAAATCGCAAATTTCTAACTCATATTGTTTCAATCCATCCAATGGGAACTAATTTAATTCTTCTAAGATATCACCTGACCGACCTGTCCAGTGGGAAATAGGCCGAATCATGTTAACGTATTTACTGGTACCATTAATATTTCTAACCGTAACACATACGTAAGCATATGTATATAGATCTTGTACCTTTTTACGTTATTAATATCTTAAAATAACCCTTTGCAAATAATACGAAATCGTATATACATAAAGAGTTAATTAAGTGCTTTGGTTAGTATTCTTCGCATTCTGTCTATATCTTTTATTTCGTTGTAAAATTTCAAAATATGTGTAGCAGACCACTTCCTATAATGGAAAATGTAGTATCATTGTTATGCCAGTATTTAAACAGTCGATACCATGTATGGATAGAATATTTGACACATAGCAAACAGATGTCGATAGCAGAATTTAAAATATCACGGAAGGCAATATATTATTTGTGTTCGATTTGTTAAATATTTTTCGTTTAATTAGCAAAATAAATCTGATTCTAATATGTATTGTCTATATGAGGTGCCGAGAAAGGAAACTAATAAATACTGCTCCAACATTTATAAATCTATACGTGTCAGACCAGTATTCAAATACATGTAGGTGCATGTACGATTTATAGCGGCTCTCTCGCACACACATACACACACGCATACACATACACACGCCTTTACTACGATATGTTTCAAATCTGAGCTAATGTCCTTTGCCCAGCTTTCCTCTATCCGGTAAATATGAACTCAGTGTACTCCGTTGCATTGGTAAGCAATTGTTGCTTTTATCTGCTAATATTTGAATTTTTAAATTGTTTTGTCAAAGCAGCATCTGGCACCAACGAACACAAACTCTGCACATTCCGAATTCATTGTTTAGAATTTGTTTTGCACTTCAGCATCAAAAACAATATATTTTGTTACATCCAGGACCGAAAAACAACCGTCGCCCTTTACACATATTTCAAAAGAATAAACATTTTACTTCTCATTGACAAGTTTCCATCAAAAGAATTTGATATGTATTGCTGATTAGCAAAATACACAATAACATATTTGCTTTAGCACATGTACTTAAATCAAAACTCTCTTACATACATACAGACAGACATACAGACAGACAGACATACAGACATTTATTATTAAAAATGATTTTCGTAACAGTGTCGGATGATACTTTATACAAGAGATAGTAATGCATCCATTGGATCTTTGCTCGATTTAGATCATAAGCCACTAGCCAACCAATTATTTTTTCGCCACTTTAATAAACCAATCATCCAATCACCGTCTTAATTTATGAGAACCAGTATTCTTTTAAAGGATGACATAAAGTTTTCGCTGAAAAGATCGATTCCAGGAAGATACAGATGATATATAACGGAATGTAAAATATATCAATTCCTACACATATATTTTGAGACTGAAAAATGACTTCTCAAAATATTGAAGTGCGTAGAAAGTAAATATGTGATATTTTCGAAGCATAATAAATAAACAAAAAAACAAAAACCAGAGTTTTATATTTCGATGAAGAAAAATGATAATGAGAAATTACAAAATCGTGACAAACCGGGGTACTTTACAAAACTGAGCAAATGCAATGTTCGTTTCATCATTTGATAAATACTGTAATATATGGAGGTAAACAATTATTAAAAAATAAAAACATAAAAAACCAAACAATTTATGTTCCAAATATAGCATCTACTTGATGATATTCTTCTCAGAAGATATTTACATCTCAAAACCGATGAATGATTTTATCCAAGGGTTCTAATTGAAAAGCAGTACATCTTATACTTGTGTCCATTTCATGACTAATTTACATTAATGCTCGAGATTGTTTTTATATTTAAAGGGCACTTAGCTGTTATAAATGTTATAGTATTTTCCTTCTTCCCTGAATTTTCCTTGTTGCTGGGGTAAATCATCTTCATTGTTAGTAAGGTTTCAGGAAGCAAATTTTGGGGAGTTTGCAAATGACTTTTTCAATGCACCAGGTGTCCTTTTTATCAGCACTGTCTAAAATGTATTAACATGTATGTACTTCCTCCTATAGCTGCAAATGTTGGAACAGTGCCAGTCACATACATGGCATAGATGTACATTATGAATGATTTGGGTTTAATATCATCTTACTTTTCATCATGTTTACTTTTGTATATTCGTCTGCATATAGCTTAAGTTTTGCTTTCGAGTATGCTTTACTAATCCCATCACAAATATCACAAACAGGGAGACAAACGACCATCACTTCTAATGGAACAGGAACAAGATAATGAAATCTCATTTTTGTTTCCGATGGCTATTAGCAACACTGATGCCACACAATAACGAACTTATTATTTTGTAAGATAATGGTGTCCACTGGAGACCACCGAGGTCGCCTGGGTCGTATAGACCAAAAAGTCTCAGTTTAGCTGATGCACTATCATGGTTGGTCATTTAGGATCATTAAGACTTACTACAAAATCAGTAATTAATCTTATTTGCCGACAATAATAAATGATGTTTGCAAAAAAGATAAGCATTGTTATTTTTGTCAAATGGTCTGAACCCTTTTAAACAAGATTTAGTATACTATCCCGTGACCATTTACTTTTTTAAAAGAGAAACATCTTGCAACCGAAGATTCGGAGAGTAATTTTTATGATTGTCTCTGATTGTAAATAAAGGTTATCAATGGCTTCTGAAGTAGCGAGGGGTAATCTCCAATCTGCTCAATCATAAATGAAGCTAAGGTGTGAGAGAAATACAAATGAAATAAGTCCTTAGCTTGCTGATATGGTTCATGCTCTCTTGCCCGTGCCTCAAAATCATCTTAGGCTACGTGGTATGGTCCTAATAATGTTAAAATGAAAGATGTTTGTCTTAAATTATATCAAAATGCTCCAGGGAGGCGGAAACAGAAAGAACCCTGCAATATAAATACGGTAAGTAGTATGTTGATAGTGATAGCCCTGTTAATCATTCGGTCAATTCGGTTGTGTCTGCCCAACCCAGTGATGGTTTAAATTATGGCGCGCAATCCGATTCTAATGACGAGAGAGAGAGAGAGAGAGAGAGAGAGAGAGAGAGAGAGGAGAGAGAGAGAGAGATTCAAACTGACCTTTGGCATAATTGATTAAGGGACAACTTTTCCTTCACTTAAATAGTATACTTTGTTTATTCGCGATGACACGGTTTAGTGCTCTGTCGGACACAAAATTAATTCATATCTTTATTTCTGTTATTATCTAAAATCGATGGTCACAATACCCTGGCGATAACCCGAGCAATAAACGACATTCCAAATATACTTGACACCATAACATCAATATCGAATAAAATGAACAATAACAAACATACTAAATGAATTATGTCTCGCTGATCGTCCTCAGAAAATGTATCACGAACTGTATTTAACATATAATGTAAATGTTTCACGTTACGAATATTTTCTTAGTTTTCTTTAACCATATGATATTCATCCTCTTTAAGAAAGTTAATTATTACTGCAATAATATGCTCGCCTATTTAGTTGCACTTCCAGTACATTATTACACGGTGTTCAGGTTTTATAATATATTGATTATTACTATCACTCACCATAACAATTAATAGGCTTCTTTTTAAGTGTATAAGAAAATGTTCATTGATTGCATTACATGGCCAATAGTTTTCAATACCAAGCCAACAATATATAAATATTGCATTGCTTCAGCAGAACAATCTGCACAATGCCTTACTAATTTAGCGGAGGTGCACATTATAACACTCGGTTGAATTATCTACATACGGTTTATAGAACGAAAGTGTTTTCTGTGTGATACATCAATCGTAATGACATGCAATATCTTTAATAATAATAGTGTTTATCTTCCTATACGATTAGAGTAATATATAAATACAGTTACATAGTGTGCTCATATTAATAACATTTGTAGAGATTTACTATTAAACTGCTCGCATAAATATTTCAACAACGCTGGTATTTTTATCTATATGTAAATAAGTTTGCATTTTTGTATCTACCAATATTTCATATGACATGGCTATATATCCAATGTACTATATCAGATGCAGTAATCTGAACATGAAATCATTTATTTTTCTTTCTTTTTCATTCTTAATCATAAATATTTTACAGGGTTTCTGAGTATATGTGATTCGATTTCTTAAAATGTTCTTCCATTTTATCTTTTTAACCAAATATTATAGTATTTAACAGGAAATCATAGACTGATCTGACTACTTCCCCTCAGGTCCACTTTAAATCTGCCCACTTTACATGCAATTGATGACCTGAACTTCATGATCAGGAGCATTACAAGGGAAATAACCATATGAAGAAAAGTTCATATACTAAAGATTCGTTCCCATGGACCTCGAATAAGCCATTAATGCTGTAAATATAGTAAAACGATACACCTGTTTTGGAACATCAGTCAAAGAAAATCGACTTACATTTTTAATGTAAGCCACGAAATGTTTCGTACAAGGAAAAGAAAACAAAATATCAGGAAAACAAAACGAAGAAACAAATAAACCACAGGACTGTAAACTATGTATAAAGAGATACTCATACTTTTTCATAAAAGGCATAATTCACATATAACGAAAATGTATTTCTTTGTTGATACCGGAACTTTCAACACGGTATTGGATATAATATGCCGAGGAAATGGAAGACAAGCACCTTTATCAAATAAAGACACGGTCATATAATTCAGAGTAGCCTGGTGAGTATCGAATCAGTAATCGTTGAGTTACGAATGACAGCCTCTAACACGAGAGCTACGGAGGCCCCATGCATACAAAACTGAGTTAAATTAAATAAAGCTCTCATGTAACACAAAAAGTGTCACATATAAAACATCAAAAGTTGAACAATCAGTCAGCTGCAGAAAATTAATACACATGTATGTAACTGATATTTTCTTCAGGAAAACATGTCAGATATAAACATATCGTTCCCCAGTATTCATCAATATTCAGACAGGGAAAATGAAGAAAAAACATCGACGGCGGAAAATAATGGTTCATGGATAATATTTGCAGCAGAAGCATGGCAGAAAACATCGCTTGGTGATAATAAAGTTGGCGGTAAATCGACATGCAAATATGAGTAAGTGATGCATTTGTATTTGAGTTTTTCTACTTCTTTCGTGGTACAACAGCATTCAGGTGAGTATTATTTCCTTTTGACAATGACACTCCAACAACATCATGCCCCCCCCACACACACACACACATTTCGATTTTTATTTTATACTATCACCACATTCCAGATTCAAAAAGGGAAAGTGCATGGTTGAGTCACGATCGTTATGATGCTAAAACCAACAAATGTGACACATTATCTTCGAAATTATTATATAGCTACAAATATATTTTCAGTGTGCAATGCGGCGATCATTCGAACGATTAATCTGATATTGCAATGGATGACACTAACAGCAGCAACAACAACAGCAATAATAATAATAATAATAATAATAATAATAATAATAACAATAATAATAATTAATGCAATGAAGATTCAAGGACAAATATACCGTTTGTTAATATCTCAACTTCAGGGCTGTTTACATTTGTTTCTTCCTTAGACGATAGATCAAATTTTCTACACTTAATTTTTAAAAACTTCACGTTCTACTAATATCACCAAAAATATTCAAGTTTGTTTACAAATGTATTTCCAGTGTGCAAATCACACAGATAATGTTGTGTCTGATTTATGAGAATATTCAATAGCATGTAATAGGTTCAGTCAAATGTCATAAATCTTACTTACTTTTTGTACATGTTTTCATAACGTTACACAGACGAAGCATTTAAATGTGTGTCTGTCATCCGACTTTTGGGAATGTCTTAAAGGTTGTTTAATGTTCGCAAAGCGTCAATGACTATCACAACAGACATTGAAAATATGGTAGTGTTCCCACTCGTTCGTAGATTTTATATGAAGATGCCTTATTGGAGTCGTGGAGACACAGCCATATAGCAAACACATGACTGTTGATGACAAATGTACGTAATTTCTCATAAATGAAGTTTGTGACAATTACACCTTCTAGGATGTTATGGCCTATATACTGAATTGAATGTTGAACGTAATCAACTTAGTAGCAAATTATAAGTTGATATTTTCCATTCCCTATGAAATACGAAATTTGCTAGAATGTCGTGATATTAATGGTGGCGCTCTGTTGTATCGCTCCTAGCACTGGGAAAAATTTTGAAAGAAAAAAGGTCTCCTCGCCAGTTATACTGCTTTTTTAATAAAGATGATCAATATATGAGATAAATTTAGGATAGCTTTAAATTTCGATCTATGTTGGTGTTCGATTGAGGAGTGTAATTTGGGGTTTAGAGTTTATAGCTTTGCCTTCAGATGTGCACCAATAAAACACTATCCCTCGTAATGTATTACTTGCTATGTAAGTTTTGACCCATCATTTAATTAATAATTCTGCTTTTAGGTAGTGGTGTGGTAGTAATGGAGGTGATATTGAAGGCTGGTATATCGTATAAATGTAGCAGGCTTGGATAAGTGCAACGTCGTTTGCACATACATACATACATACATGCATACATACATACATAGACAAGCTGTATGCAAATATGCATTTCTTTTAGGAATGAGTATCGTTAGACGAAAAGAACGATAAAAGTATCAATATAAAAGAAATCATCAATAAAACCAGCTATATAGTCACAATTGTATTAAGTTTGATATAAAATGAAACCCATTACTGATCATAGATTCTTAAAATATAAATACTTGAAGGAATAAATATGAACAAATAAGAGCAGGAATGTAAATATGTACGTGAAAATAATTAGTGTACGAGTATATGCTTATTAGTGTTCCGTCACTACCTTTACTCTACACGCCCCAGCCACTGTTTTCTTAACGTCTTATAAACCCAGAAGAATCTTAGCCGTATTATCTTCAGTTAACGTGTTACATGTGCAAAAAGTCAATCTAAGTCAGATTTTTTCCAAATGTACGTTATATATACATCTTAAATGTTATATGAATTGCTTGTAGGTGGCAATAGCGATTCCTCAACGTAAGACAGGCGAGGATGCATTATTTGTTTGGACGTATTAAACCCAAGTGTATGCATACGTTCTTCATGTAAACACTGTCTTCAGGACTATATCATAAATAAGGCCAATAGTAAAGTTAGAGTATTTGAGGAGTTCGTGAGCCTCGAATGTTGATCAGTAACGAAGTATGTAAGAAAAGATAAACCTGCAGGTGAATGGGTTTACTTTATTTAATTACAACCCATTCTAGTAGATCTAATAAAAGCAAGAAGAACATGAGTGCGATGTATGTTTCTCGGAAAATGAATGTCTTCCTGAAGGAAACTTTTGTTCATCATATGAAGAACATGTGTGTAATAACTGTTCAAGAATGTTGTCAAACTGGGGAAAATATCAAAGCAAGCATTGGTCTTAATAGCAAGATGCAAGATCAATATTGAATATAATATATCAAGAGGAGGATAAAGACATATTCACCATAGTTATAACACCCTTGTGAGAACAGCGACATTCGCTTTCCATCGTTTAGTTTCGTTTGTTGATGTCACTGAAATGTATTTCCTCCTTAGGTCCAGCGCTCACTAATCATTTAACTACATTGTCTGGTAATATTGACGGTGATATCGCGCAACGGGGCCCCTAGTGTGATAAATGATTATAAGTTTTGCACCTGTCGCTTAATACTACCGTACCCCCTGCGGATCCGGGGTTGTAGAATTGGCCCGCCGTGCCTCGCTACGTGTCGTAAGAGGCGACTAAGTAGAGGCAACCTGTTTGCCGTGGGTTGCGACCCGTGTCGGAGGAGGAAAGGATCCTGGTAGTTGAGCAGAGGCTTTCCGATGCAATACACTACTTTGGCCTCTACTTCTTCTAGACGGGTGGTCGGGATGGGCCCGGTCTCGACAAATCGGCTGGTCACGCCGAGCCCTAGGAGGTCTTTATTTACTCGCTCACTTTCTTTATCCTTCTCGTTGTATCTCTCTTGATACCACCGTTGCCCCTACATTCTATCCCTTTAACTTTCCCTTTTCCAAGTCTTAGAAGACTTCCTAGAAGGCGGTGGCTCAACGGGTCAATTGGGAGGTAATTTTACCGACTGAGTATGTCTTATGGGATGAATCAGGAGGTGAATTTACCTACTGAGTATAACATCTGTGTATCCCTGACACTTGAAAAGTGTCCCCTTGTTGGGCTCCTTGGTGGGCGGGGAGCACGGGTGCTGAATATTAAATCCACCAACATGGATATTTCCAAAAAAGATCAACTCAAGCGTGCCAAAACTGGATCTGACTCAGATGACGAACCATGTGGTGTGGATTCATTTCCACGCTTCATGGTTATACAGTCTAAAGATGCCACAAAACCGCTTAATGTACTCTCTCCGTTTGTGATCGAGAAAACAATTATGGGACTGATTGGAACACCAAAAGGTGTTAAAAAGTTAAAATCGGGCTGCCTACTTGTCGAGTGTGAGCGACGAGGTCAAACAGAAAACCTCAAGAAAATGACAACCTTTTTCGATATTCCAGTGACCTCGATCGCCCACACAACACTCAATTCGTCCAAAGGCGTGATTCGCTGTCGTGACTTGGCTGGAGTCAGCGACACGGATATCATTGAAGGGATGAAAAACGAAGGTGTCACTGCAGTCCGTAGAATACGTATTAAACGTAACAACAACCTGCAGGACACCAACACCATTATACTCACCTTCAACAAGCCAACAGTACCCAGAGTGGTCAAAGTTGGCTTTCTGCAAGTGAAGGTTGATGTGTACATACCAAATCCACTTCGATGTTATAAGTGTCAGAAATATGGTCATCATGAAGACCGCTGCTCAAGAAGCCAAATATGTGGCCGATGCGGAGATCACTCTCACCAGGAATCTGAGTGTAGAGCCACTCCGCATTTTGTCAACTGTGGAAAGGAGCACCACGCCAATTCCAAGGATTGTGATACCTGGAAACAGGAGAAGGAAATACAGAGGGTTAAATACACATCCAACATTCCCTATCCAGAGGCCAGAAAGCTTGTACAGGCAAAAACATCTCTTCCTGGCCCATCCTTCTCCACTGTAGTGAAGAACAATCCCAAGGCAACGAAAGACGGTCAAACGCAGACAGATGCACCCGAGTCAACATCAAGCACTAACACCCCCCATTACCAAGCACAAAAAACCACGGCATCTACCCAAACAACATTCAATAATACTCAACAACCGAAATCACCAAAGACCAAAAACAGATCTCAAGGAAATAGGCAGCAAAAGGGGTCAGAAGACCCCATCAAACTCTATAACAGGTTTGGGGACATTGAGAGCATGGATGCAGAAGATACTGCTCCATGTTCTCAAAGTAGCTCCAGACCTAACAAAAAAATCATCCCCGTACTTCCTCCGTAGAAATAACCATATAGATTCTCTCCGCGAAAAGTCTAACCTAGCTCCAAAATCTCCAATCTAAACTTATAATGAAGAACACGATCATACAATGGAATTGTCGAGGACTTAAAGCCAATTACAATGATATTCTCCTGCTTTTAAACGAATATGATCCTGCAATACTATGCCTTCAGGAAACCTTTTTAAAAGATACGGACAACATCACACTTAAAAACTACTCCCTGTTTAACACCTACTTACAGAACGTTGACAGGGCCTCGGGAGGGGTTTCTATTGCTGTGAACAATAGAGCCCCACATAGCGTCATCCCTTTAAACACAAATTTGCAAGCCATTGCTGTGAGTGTCACTCTACATCGAGTGATTACTTTTTGTTCTATTTACATACCACCAAACACCAACTTATTAATAAACGAATTAGACACGCTTGTTCAACAACTTCCAGCACCATTTGTTTTACTCGGTGATTTTAATGCCCATAATATTTTATGGGGATCAAATTACATAAGCGACAGGGGCAAAAAGGTTGAAGATTTTATTACTAGACACGACTTGTGTCTGTTTAATACCAAATCTCCGACGTACTTGCACCCAGGAACTGGTACATACACTTGTATCGACTTGACAATTTGTTCTCCTTCACTACTTTTGGATTATAATTGGAAGGTCGCTGATGACCTTCACAGCAGTGATCACTTTCCAATCTCTCTTAAGAACACCAACGTTACAATTGATGACACGATTCCACAGTGGAATTTAAAGAAAGCTGACTGGGGCAAGTTTGAAACACTTTGTACAGCTAGAATTAACAGGAATACCGTCCTAAACGATACTGATCCTTTTCGACAATTTACATCCGTCTTAATTGAGATTGCAGAAGAATCCATTCCTAAGTCCTCGCCGAATTGTAAAAGAACCCCAAAACCCTGGTTCACTAAAGAATGTAAAGAAGCCATTAGACAACGCCGAGAAGCACTGGAAAAATTTAATAATCGCCCAACGCCCGAAAACATAACTCAGTACCGTATTGTTCGGGCCAAAGCTCGCCGCATAATTAAAGAAAGTAAACGAGCATCATGGAAAAAATATGTTTCAACTTTAAACTCTCGTTCCTCAATAAAGAAAGTTTGGGATACGATCCGCAAAATAAATGGAAAGGGAATATACAATTCATTCCGACATGTGAAGATAAATAACAACAATTTCAATACCAAGCATGAAATAGCTAATGTACTTGCTGATTGTTTCTCCAAAAATTCCTCATCGTCTAATTATTCAGAAGCTTTCCGAAGACTAAAAGCTCAAAAAGAAAAAACACGGTTGAAATTCACATCGAATAACTCAGAAAGTTATAACCAACCGTTTTCATTGTCGGAGCTTATGGAATTTTTGAATAAGGCCGATGATACATCCGCTGGGCCTGACGATATACATTACCAGTTTTTGAAACACCTTCCAGAACCATCCTTAACAGTTCTTCTGGAAATCTTCAATGATTTATGGATTACTGGTAATGTACCAAAAATTTGGAAAGAAGCAACAGTAATACCAATTCCCAAACCAGGCAAAGATAGCGCAGATCCTACCAACTATAGACCTATATCATTAACTAGCTGCGTATGCAAAACAATGGAACGAATGATCAATTCTCGGCTTGTATGGTATTTGGAAACCAACAATTTAATATCTCCTTTCCAAAGTGGCTTTCGTTATGGTCGTAGTACCAATGATCATCTGGTTAGACTGGAAACATTTATTCGCGACGCTTTCATCAAGAAAGAACACTTAGTAGCGGTTTTCTTTGATTTGGAAAAGGCCTATGACACAACATGGAAGTACGGAATACTAAATGACCTACACGATCTGGGTCTAAAAGGCCGACTGCCCTCGTTCATATCAAACTTCCTCTCAGACAGGGAATTCAAGGTACGAGTGGGCTCCACCCTCTCTGATATGCACGATCAAGAGATGGGTGTTCCCCAGGGCAGTATTTTATCCGTGACGCTTTTCAACATAAAAATTAATAGCATCACCAAGTGTCTGACTCCCGGTGTGGATTGCTCCCTATATGTTGATGACTTTTTATTATGTTACCGATCCAAGCACATGCATACAACTGAAAGACAATTACAGCAAAATATCCAGAAGATTCAAAATTGGGCCAATACTAACGGTTTCAAATTCTCGAAATCAAAAACTGTATGTATGCATTTCTGTCAGTTACGAAGACATCACGAGGGACCTAAACTCACGCTGGACGGATTCCAGTTGTTGAGGAAGCAAAATTTTTAGGTATTGTCTTCGACAGAAAACTGACCTTATTCCACACCTGATGAATTGGAAAGCTAAATGCTTGAAATCTTTAGATTTACTTAAAGTAGTAGCGCACACTGACTGGGGTGCTGATAGGAAAGTCATACTCAGTTTATACAGAACATTTATTCGCTCGAAACTAGACTATGGTTGCGTTGTCTATGGTTCAGCCAGGAAGTCCTATTTGAAGATGCTAGACCCAATTCATCATCAGGGAATAAGACTTGCCTTGGGAGCATTTAAGACATCCCCGTGTGAAAGCCTACTCGTTGAAGCAAACGAACCACCTTTATCACAACGTAGAGAAATGCTTTCCGCACAGTATGCTCTCAAATTAAGCTCAAACCCTCTGAACCCTGCTTTTTCGGCTGTTTTTGAACCCAAATATAAAACCTTATATGACAATAAACCAAACGTCACACCTACCTTTGGCATTAGAATATTACCATGCCTTGACAGTACCAAAATTGAACTTTCAAAAATTCTGAAAACGACCGTCTCCGAAACACCTCCCTGGCTACTTCAACAACCAAAGGTACTTTTCACGTTACACGATGGAAAAAAATCGGAGACAAACCCTTCCATCTTCCACAACTCTTACCATGAACTAATCGCCCAATTTGAAAATTATACAAGAATATATACTGATGGATCAAAAGATGAGGAAAAGGCTGCTGCAGCCTTCGTTAGTGGAAAACACACAACAAGTTCGCTTGCCAAATGGTACATCATTTTTTTCAGCCGAAATCAGAGCAATAGATCTTGCATTGCAATATATTGAAAGCAAGCGTATTTTAAATAGCATCATCTTCTCCGATTCACTATCAGTACTTCAGTCACTACATAATAGAAAACTGGAGAATCCATTATTAGCTAATGTTCTCCTTAAACATACTGAGCTGAGTACCTCCCACAATATAGTATACTGTTGGTTACCCAGTCATATTGGAATTAAAGGTAATGACAAAGCAGACTGCGCTGCTAAAATGGCCCTATCACTAGAACCATCTGATTTTAGTACACCGTATACTGATTTTAAACGTAGTATCAAAGACTGTTTACGTCAGAAATGGCAGGCATCATGGAATGATGCCGTGAATAACAAACTTCATGCCATCAAGCCAACCCTAGGAGAATGGACTCCTTCCTACAGAGCCGTCCGTAGGGAGGAGGTAGTCATTGCAAGAATTCGAATTGGTCATACTTATTTAACCCACTCCTACATACTAAAAGGAGATGACCCACCAGAGTGCGTGGCTTGCAATGAACCATTCACCGTTAAGCACTTTATGTTGGAGCGTTTCGACCTCCAACCTACGCGTAATCATTATTACAATGTGCATGACATTAGGGAGCTCTTTGATACAGTTAGCGTTTCTGATATTATAGACTTCCTGAAGGAAGTAAATATTTATCATAAGCTATAGCTTGTATGCTATCATCTTGAACAGTTTTATGTGCTATATATACCGTCGGTAGATTTTAATTACCTTTCATATGTTTTCGTTGTCATACATCATTTGCACTCCCCGTTGATCGGGAAACTTTATTTATTTATAACCGTTACCATTTTATCTTTTTACCTTCAACTGTTTGGTTTCGTATCGCTTGTCGATACGAAACCTTTTACCACTTTTAAATGATGAAAGATATAACCTTTTGTATGGCGCTAAATAGCCTCATAGTGTTGGTGCGCCGTAAAAATTCAACTAACCAACCAACCAACTAAAACTACCGTAATGTCATAACTGAATCAGTGTAGGAAAACGTACATTGCTGACTCGTGACTTTGGAATTGAAGACAGGAAAGTAAATTTGGCATGCAGCTTAACTTCTAACAACGATGTATATGCATACCATCTTATACATGTCCCAAACTAACCTTAAGAAAGAGAAAAAAAAAATGACTGAAAACTTGACATGATTAGCCATCACCATGACCTTAAATGCGCGACCCCCAATGTGCTACACGAAACACATTATATTGGCAGTGTATAATTATGCATATTTTAGTCTCATAATTCTATTGCCTGCAACGTTATAAAACTGGCTAAAAATGTGCAACGATGTCCATTTGACCTTACATATTCTCAATAAAGCTGCACGCTACTGTCTATTGAAGATCTATGTATATGTGTGTGTGTGTGTGTGTGTATATATATATATATATATATATATATATATATATATATATATATATATGTGTGTGTGTGTGTGTGTGTGTGTGTGTGTGTGTGTGTGTGTGTGTGTGTGTCCTACTCTCAAGAAGCTCTCACTATATAGAGGGGAACCTAAAGATTGAATATCAGGATCTAAACATTCAGCTATCACTTGGCTTTCCAGAACATGTCCTTCAATGTAGTACGTGGCACAACATTTGATAAAGATGTGAGAACTAGAAATGTTTCATCCTTAAATTTTAAATGGATCTTAGCGATGGACCAGAAATAAATAAGGGTTCGAATTGGTTTATTATATTGAAACGTAACATTGACCTTAAAAAAGGAACCCTCAAAGGGTTGTCTAATCCTTCTTATAATGAATATGTGCGACACAAACTTTAGCTCCTGATCTGAAACTGCGATAAACATAATGAAAGGAAAGCGTGCTATAAGGAATGAAACACATATACTATTTAGCCCCCATTTCGTGATAAGACTTGAAATAACAAAAGCGAGTGAGGGACAGTATCTATATCGATGTTTTGTGCGTGTGTTCAATACTGTAAATAGCAGAAAGGAAGGTGTGGATTAGTGTTAGGGTGTTGAGCAAGAATGCGAATATATGTGCACAATTGTGCGGCGAGATGGCTTATGACGCATTGAGACATATTTATAGACACAAACAAACGGTGATCAGACAGATCATTCATTACTTATTACCCTCATCTGTATAGTGATGAGTACCACGTGTTTATTCACTGGCTCATTACTATTTCATACCATGAAGCGCATATGGCAGTTGGCATTAGTTATTGAATCTCTATATTCGTTTTATCCAAAATGAAGCATGGAAAGTAAAAACTCAATACATCTGATTATTATGAATCATTAATCTTATTTAGATTCCGACCTCAAAAGGGATTTAGCTAGTAAAGTAAAGTATTAAGTAATGGAACTTTCAGAGCAATAAATGACAACTGAATCGCAATCCACAGTCAACATTTACCATGCATCGGGTAGTAGCCTCTTCGGTCAGTTATGGCGAACGTTTGAGGAAATAAGTTGATATTTTAACAGGTAGATCAACAAGCACGGACTTAGCAGAACTTATAAAGTTCATGATCCCAAGGTCTGTTATGGTGTTAAGATCAATGCGAAACAGCCAGCATTTTACTTTTGAGATGCGTTTATTATTACGTTATGTGAAATGTTAGAAGAATTGACTCATTCCATATTTTATCATTAATCATGATTAATCATAAATAGCCAGGTCTTTAAGTGCCCTTGTATATTCCGACCACAGACAGCAACTAGGAGAAATGACCCATTGCCTTGCTATACAGAGCTCCACGTATTGTCAAAACAAAATAAATCCATCACTTTCTCCGACAAATACACGACTTGGGTGAAATATGTCAATAGCACATTAGGCTTCTATTGTTATTTTCATCCGGTCACCAAACGGGAAGGTTACGGTAATACCTGCTCATTCAATTTATCAGTATTAAATAGCAAAGGAATTACATAGCCCTGGGGTTCTAAAAACCTATGAACCTAACACTCAATTGTTTTCGCAACACGAAATCTTTGACAGATTTAAGAAAATGAATCTAGAATTGTAGTGGTGCAATGGAATGGTGATATGATCGTATATGACTCCATTATGTAATCTTGATAGGATGTCATATGCACACAAAAATCGCCAGCAGCACACATCTCTCTCTCTCTCTCTCTCTCTCTCTCTCTCTCTCTCTCTCTCTCTCTCTCTCTCTCTCTCTCTCTCTATATATATATATATATATATATATATATATATATATCTTCCACAAATGCCGGAGCCAGTTTTGTAAAGTTCGAGTGACTCTGTCCCGATATCATCCAATTATCCCACAATGCATTGCCATATATATATATATATATATAGACTAACCAACTTCGGTCGTCATTTACGATACCATTATATAAGGAGTGACGCAATTCCTTTTGAAGCATAAAGTTTCTAGTGTCAAAATAGCATTATTTTTTTCATTATCCCTTGGTTTGGCATCAAATATGATATGTCTGACCTTTCTTGATGACTAAATTAAAAGGCTTTTAATTCGATAGCCTTTAATAGTGATCGAATTTGATTATTATAATTTCTCTACTAAGTGTTATTTTACATATTAGTGTAAAATATGTGACCTGACCATTTGCTAGGTAAGCCTGTAAATTTAGGCTCAGAAACAGAAGTTCAAACTTCAAGGCAATACCTGGATTAACCATGAGCGCATTATAAATATTCGTAAACAAGATTCAAGTTTGCGTTCAACATTATTATCTTCATTCTTTATTTTGGCTTGAATTGTTTATGTTTGTGATTTGCCACGTCCTCATAAACCATGTACTCTGACACACGAAAACTCACATACACTATTACACAGTTATATTGGAAAGAAAAACGGAAATACCTAATCAAAGAAAAGGCCTACGGGCATTTAACCCCAAAGATAATGAAATACTGTTAATTATTCTGTAGTATTTTATTGATCTACAAAAAGCATTTTATAACGTGTCGTAAGAACGTTAATTAGAGAGATAATATCAAAAGTTGCTGAGAGTTCTATATCACATCAAACTTTCTCGCAATACGTGTTTAGGCAATTGCAGGCATAGATAATGCGAATGTGTTTTATGTTGTGTTATATAGAAGATCCATACAAATTAGTATGTGTGTGTTAAAATTCTCACAGAAAATATCAGCTTCTCAAATTCCACTGAATGGCAGAGACATCGCGCATCCCACAGGCAGTATTTTAATTAAGAATTATAGCTAACCCTTAGGACAAGTTGGATGTGTACTTTGGATTTGTAAGGTAGTTTTAACAATTTTCCAGTCATATCTCTACGACTTCTACGATGTGGCAGTTTATAGTTATATCAAGCACTGGAGTATGATGTCAGAGACATAGCATGATGTCCCACAAGTCACACTATCGTAGCACCAGGCCGACCAGCTCTAGTACTAGCCTCTTAATGTTGAACACTTTGCGAATCAGCTGCTAGTACCACTTTTATATCTCTTAGAATCACTCGGCCGGGATTCGAACCCGCGACCTCCCGCATGGATACACTTAGGTCACCGTATTGG
Source organism: Megalonaias nervosa (assembly GCA_016617855.1). Classification (NCBI taxonomy): domain Eukaryota; kingdom Metazoa; phylum Mollusca; class Bivalvia; order Unionida; family Unionidae; genus Megalonaias; species Megalonaias nervosa. The sequence goes on from JAECUM010006253.1 coordinate 60,385, forward strand.
TCCCTTTCTAAATGTTAAGTTCTAGTGGCCTTTATATAAATGAGTGTTACAAGGGAAGTGTTTCCAAGATTGTTAAAGCGATATTTCGAACAGATTTGACCTTACATATATATTCAGACGACAATTTATAAGTACAAAATGAAAATATAAAACAGCTTTCAAGTATCGAGTTAAACCTGCATTTAGTCAAAAACGAACGTATATACAGAAAATACACGATAAATGATTGAGTCCTGCATGATTAATGGCACATGGATATCCTCACGGACTATCTTAAGGATGTACGAATGAAGAAAAATTGAAAACAATCGTCCTAAATCTGGTATTTACATGCCTATTAGTTGTTGCCGTCAAGCCTTGACATTTTCACAACAAAAATAACATGCCCATTCATAGGTATACTTATGCACTCTGTATCTTAAAATTATGCTACAGGACATATGTATTGATCCTCAACTTGAGGGGTTATATATAGTTTCCGTTAGGCAACAATTCTACATGTGCAGCGAAGACTGCAAAAAGTAAACTAGTCACTAGTAAATTCTATAAATAAAGAAAGTATTGAACGTAGATATGGAAAACTTTAAACTCAAGATAGAAATGATGTAAATTAATGCTTGTTACATTTTTAGTAAGGTATTCAGGTTGATTTGTTCCATAAACGATAGCATGGACATATGATCAAACACTATTCCAGCCCTTCTAGATTACATTCATTTATGACTGTATGGAGATAATGTGTATGTTTTCCTCTGGCAAGATAGCGCAAATAATCAGTTTTGACCTTATTCATGTTGATCGTTCACTGGTCTTTTAACGTATTGGCATCGTTCCAGGCGGTTGTTCATTTGCAGACTGAGTTACACATTTGATCACCAATGTTTATTTAACTATCACAGGCAGTCAGCAAAATAAATCAACCCATTTTTACTCCTAAATCAGCGTAAATGTACCCATATTGTACATTTAGTTGGTATGAATTTATAAACACAAGGTTCTCGCTATATAAATTAAAATAATATGGGTGTGTCAAAATATGAAAGTATCCAGTGAGACCTCAGATTTGAATGCAGAACATCGTGGTGTTGTAACTCCATACATGCGCTGTTCATGTGCAGTGTTATCTGTTCGTTCAAAATTATTCAGTCTCTGATGAAGATTTAGAAACTAATAAATATAAATAAAATTGCTTGGTTTAGTTTCATACGACTAAATATGTTTGCACAATTATAATAACAATACTGGAATTTAATACTACTATCAGTGAGAATCTATTACACTGTATAGTTTCTGCTGTACTCATCTGAAGCCATTTGGTCAAAATATGTGAAGTTATGATACAAAAAGGAACATAAGCCCTGAATTATACTTATAGTAAGATTCAGATACAACAACTTTTAAGATTTTTTATACAAATTTAACCTTGTAGTGTCTAGAAAACATCTTGTTGTCTCTAGTAATAACTTTCGTGTAATGGCTTCTTTTTAGGAAATACAGAGGCATTTAGTACAACTTACGACTATATTCCTTAAATAAAATAATGGAGCCTTGTATATGTTTTTACTTTTTTAAATAGCAGAAACAACCAACGATCATATTCCTAAGTAAACACCTACTAACCAATGTGTAATATCTACGGCAAGAACAAAACTTCAACAATAGCAACAATACCAATAACCAAGGAAAATATGCAAAATAAATTATGCTTTTACTATCAATAATACCTGTATAAATAGTACTTCTACTACTACTACTATTACTGCTACTACTCATATTAACTGGAAAAACATTGAGGAATTATGACTTCAATACTTTGTATCTGACATAAGCATCCATCCGGTTCCAATATTTCGACCATACCCAAATAATGGTTCTCTTCAGCAGAGACTGTTACAGACGTAAAAGTCAATTGAGTGTGTACGTTTATCTTTCATGTCCAATTACTAGATTAACAAACATATGCTGATATATTACATGTATAATACAAATATAGTTATAGCAGATAGTTACTGTTTTATTAGTAATGTAGAATCGTCAAAAGATATATCCATGTCGCTCAAATCTAGCCTACAATAGGTTTCCGACCGGTATAAAATACTACATAAAACAATAGAAGCATTCCAGTGAACTAAGAATCGTCTATATTTGTGAGCGATCTAATACATAAAAGGTACAAGATAAACAAATATTAGCTCTGAGATGTTAATAATTGCTCATAGTCAGCGATGCGTATGCACCCCTGTATAGTTTAGTTACTTGCCGAGATCTAATTTACCGAAAGTTGCCATTATTGCAACTTACGTTTATCTATGTAATACGCGTTTAGAACCCCTAACACGTAATTTCATTCCAGTAGTGACTAACAAGATAGGTGGTATCGGCTTGAAAGGAGAGGAAGGGAACGACATGTTAAATTTCATGGCCTGGGTGCACAATTCAGTATTTTTCAGGAGTGGCGATGACACGAGTGAAAGTATTTTATTTGCTCAGCCAAACAAAACGACAAAATATCAGTACTTCAACTCGTAGAGGGCTCATTTCCTTCTATGCTGAAAGATTATGGCTAGCAGGACGTTCTGTATAATATACTGTGGAACAATATTTCTTAATGGATCCCACGAGACATAAGCGGTTTACCGTTTATGTTCTGCTGTTTTGTGATCATTCACACGTAAAATATAATTCGTAACGAGCTTCTATTTTCCAATTCAAATCAGAAGAGGAGGCGGCCAAATTAACCACTCAGCTACGTTAGAGTTCACATCTAACTTTGAATTTCATGGCTATAATGAATCAGTGCCAATTAACATCCTTAGAAGGTCGTCATATTATTTTCACTCTAGTATTGCATTGACGAGCATAAAATAGAACCTCACATGCAATCACCTAGTATATGTCTTGTAAAATGACTATGTCTGGGTTGGCTAAGTTCTCAAAATAGCACCACGTGAAGTAGCAAAAATAGTGAGAAAAAGCATCATCGAAATCATTCAGCAGATGAGTAACGGAATCTAAAAATATTCTGATGGTATATTTATTGCTTAAAACGTATCTGTCTTCTAGAAAATGTGGTCAGCGGTGAATAAGGTTATGATCGAAGTCGATCCAATATAACAGGGGAAAGGGTTAGAAAAACATCAATCATGGAATAAACTAAAACATCAAAGGTTAGATTGCCAGAGGACAAGACTTGTAAACAGAAAGAAAAGTTCAGTTAAAGGACAATATGTCTGTGTGCGATTGACAATACGGTCAAAGGTAAATCACTCCTAAAGGCATCAAGCAATTTGTTTGGACTTTGCAACAGAAAGTTGCTTATATCAATTTCAAGCTGTTGTGGAATCTTCTGCACTGGGGAAACTAATATAGAAAACACTGGAGACATATTTTAGTATAACTAAGTACATATTTTATAAAATACACATTGCACAATAATCTATTTTCTTAACTTCGATAGATATTCAATACAAAGAAAAACTCAAACCAAGCTAAGCATATATTTCAACTATGATCGCTATTAAAAAACATTAGATTAAGCAAGGATGCGATATTTGAAGCCAATAAATCAATATTGATTGCATCATATAGTTATGATACTGATTAATTAAGAGATAATAATTTATATTTGGAAGGTTAGTGAATATTGGTAGAAGAAAAACATCGAATACGTTTTCAAAATTACTGAAAAGAAGCCGTTTCCATTACAGGGGTTTAATAGCATTCTGAAAATAACAATGTTGAAACGATAACTAAGATCAAAACTAGAAACGTGGTAAGTTTGTTCTTTCATCCGATTGATGGAAGAACATGTGTACCGCGTCAATAAATAAAATAAAAGTATCGCAAAACGGGTTGAAAAGTGAAACCCGTTTACTGATAACTCAGAAAGTAATAAATGCAGGTGCAATATTCAAACTGTTAGTCTATCATAATAACATCGTCGTCCGGTTCGAAATCAAAAGTACTATCAAGTGTCATTGTCAGGATCCTATTTTTTTAGAAAATATTTTGAGAGTAATATATGCAACACTAAGGGTACAAATGATCAGAACAGTTTATCTGACCAGTGAGAGTTAGTTAAACATCTATACATACAAAAAGAATCGACTTCAAGAATATTCAGTGACATTTACCTTTCAGTGACAATAAACATTACATATGAGTTCATGTACAACCTTAGAAATCGACTCTTTCGATACGTGTATCAAACGTTTGCTTGTGTCGGGCAAATTGTTTTATGTACATTGTACATGTTAGATACTTCACTAACATGCGTAATGCACTGCTGAGTCGGAGTGAGATGTTTTTCAAGACTTGCGATGACAGGAGTTAAAATACCTAATTTGTTCAACAAAACGATCAAAGATATCTGTATTTCTCTCGTAGTAGACATCTCTTCTGTTGTGCTCAAACATATAAGCTAGCAATATGTACTGTGTAACAGTTTGAACAAATATGTTTTATTTCTGGACCTCCCGTGATGTATGCGGTTTTCCGCGTATTTTCTGTTGAATTTGGTGATTTTTAACGCAGAAATGAGAAACGGTAATTTTATTTTCCTTCCCAATTCAAAGCAAAATAGCGCATCAACAAACAACTCGGGCATTGGTGGATTTGAACTCGAGACATCTGTAAATGGTGGCAGGCCATATTTTCCTTCTTTATGGGTGGTTGTCATATTGACATCTCGACTAGGTAAGCGTCCAGGAATAACTTCAACTTCTTTGCTAAAATTCTATCATTGTCTGTTGAGAACCAGGGAACAATCATGCTACTTTTTCTCTCCAGTGACCTATTAGAATCATTTCTCTCCGACAGTCCATGTCTCAGAATAGATTAAATACTCCTAGCCTGTCACCTTATAGAAGTATGGTAAAACGACTAGGTTTGGGTTGTCTAAGATCTCAATAACATGTCCATGCTGAGTAGCAACATAGGGCGCAAAAGCATCTAAATTATTCAGCATCTGGTTAAAGAAATCTTCTCTAACATTGTCCTCTTATGTTCTATTTACATCTGCAAAATAGGTATTACTTGACTCATCCATATTTAAGCTACCTCTCTTTTTTGTGATTGAGTTCTTTATCTCCTTTCTTACGTTTCCCTGGTAAATATATTTAATTCGCCTTCACTAATATCGGTACGCTTATTACCTTGATACCTATATGGTCAAAAATAACCGAGTGATTTATGACATTATTTATAGTCTCATCACTTTTAAAAAGTGTGTCATACACTACTTCTGCTTAAAAAGCTGTTGTCACCTTCCCATATGAAGCTTCATGAAAACCTCTAAAAGTCAGAGATACCAATTCATTTTGCTATTTCTTTTAATCCAAGGGAATCCAACGGTTGACCAATTCTGCATGATGCAATCAAGGTGCTAACTGTACCAAGTTTAAATATGTGTAACCTGTATTTATCTTTTGTCCTGATATCTCTGATATAGTTGATCCTATGAACTAAATGATTCTTTATATTGCTACTTGTTCCTAGCTTGTACGATTTGTCATTTTCTGTTGATAGTGTAGGCGCAGGTTTTGAGAAATTGATAGGTTTCACCCATTTTAATTGACAATTAGCTTAGCTGTAGGATCATCAGCATATATTTAGGAAGTTTCTAATTAAATCTGTTCGCGTTTGGGTTCTGGATTTCGTTTTGTTTGGTTAGTTTTGTTTCTTTATTTTTGTCATCGGAATAAGTTTTCTTCCATGGTCCAGTAGCACTCACTTATTCACATTATTATATTGTACAGTAATACCAGCTCTGCTATACCGCAATACTCAATTATGGCATGTATAAATAATGCAACCAGTACAAGAATAATCTAACGACTATTTGGAAAATTAAAATAACTTTATTTGCAAAAATTAATCTCCATCTCTTTTCATGAAAAGGCTTGAAGCAACAAAAGGGAATAGAGACAGTAATTGATAATTCGTGTTTTCTTCATTATTTGGGTCGATACTGCGTGCATTTTTCCAGTACTTTACATAGACAAAAAGGAGATGATTATTATTAAGTTGATGTCCTTGAATGGGAATAAATACGCACGATTGTGTAATCATATAGCTTTTGAGACACAAACTAAACAAATAAATATATGCACGGATGGAGAGTAAAGTTACAGAAAACACATGATAATTTTACTTATACACTGTTTACTGTTTCATGTTATACGATTATACGGCACATAGGGGAATTTACGGTAATTATTCAGTCTGTTTAGATTCATTTCGTCCACCATTAATCTTGGAAACAAGAATCTATACATTCCATTATTCCTATGTTCTTGAACTTATATACAATCTGATAGGGATAAATCGATGATTAAGATCCCCACTTTCACTGGTGTGTTAAAGTCAGCTTGCAAAAGCCGATACTTTACAATTGCATTTGCCATTGTATTCTGTAATCTGTTACATTTTAAAGATTCCTTGATAAAAAGGTCGACACTTCTACACTATCACAAGAAGCTGTCTTGTATTCCACACCCTAGTCAGATATTCTGGGTCGAGATAGCAGGTTTATATTTCAAGTTTGCTTTCGTTTATGGGTTTGTATTACCTAGACCTAATAATGTATCCTTACATTAAATATTTACAGTATGTTTTTTGTTTTCTAATTTCGTGGTGTTTGTTCTTATTTTTGTAGTCATATCATTTCATTATATATGGTTTTTTTTAAGTGTTGTCACATATTGTAAAACGCTTAGGGGTTCTAAAGATCAGGCGCTATACAAAGTCCTCATTATTATTATTATTATTATTATTATTATTATTATTATTATTATTATTATTATTATTGTATTAAACACTCTTTCAGATTCAGAGAAAAGCACGCAACTCATATTTCTCTTCCTTATGAAATTAGATATAGTGAACTATTTTTTTTCAATGTCAATGATATATGAAAACATTTTTTCTCTCGTTTTTAAGATGAAATTAATAAGCATTTGCAAGAAAATCGATCACTTTCCACAATTATTTTTTTCCTGGGCCTTCAAACTATGTGGGATATGCTCTTCTTTCTTATGACCTGCCAATCATTGTGGTCTTCAAGGAAAATTTAATTGGCTGAATTTTTCTTTAACATTCCGTAGCTTTTCGATTTATGGCCAAAATACCAAATTTCTATAATTAAGAGTTATATGTGACGTGCATAAATCCAAGAGTATGTTAATTTCCCCCCCCCCCCTCCGCTTTGAATCGGTAGTATCAATCAAAAGTCTCCAAGAGATGTTGAAAATCTGCTAAAATTCTGTCACTTTCTATTCTAGGTTTCCTTCGGGTCTGGATTCATTAACTATTTTTTGTTTTTGGTCTATCTGAAATATGGATTCACATACTCCGTAAGGTCCAAAGCAATGTTTTATTTAATCATACACTTGGATTCTTGACGTATGGTTGAATTTAGCATCTCCGTTTATACCGGAACCAGGTTAATAAGTAACCTTTGTATATTTCAACTGCCTATAGATTATGGACGAAATACCCATTTCCTTTGCAATTCAGTGCTTCTTATTGTTTTCCTTATAGCTTGTTGCAAACGCATTGACGCATACATTGTTGGTGGTACAATAATAGTAACACATATTAACAAATAAGATCTGTGAATCCGAAAGAAGTAAGTTATTGTTATTGATTGAATTTTTTAACGGCGCACCAACACTATGAGGCTATTTAGCGCCATGCAAAAGGTTATATTCTTCATTATTTATAAGTGGCAAAAGATTACGTATCGATCAGCGATACGAAACCAAACAGTTGAAGCTAAAACGATAAAATGGTAACGGTGATAAATAAAGTTTCCCGATCAACGGGGAGTGCAAATGATGTATGACAACGAAAACAGATGAAACGTAATTAAAATCTAGCGACGGTATATATAGCACATAAAACTGTTTAAGGTGATAGCATAAAAGCTATAACTTATGATAAATATTTACTTCCTTCAGGAAGTCTATAATATAGGAAATGCTAACTGTATCAAAGAGCTCCCTAATGTCATGCACATTGTAATAATGGTTACGCGTAGGTTGGAGGTCGAAACACTCCAACATAAAGTGCTTAACAGTGAATGGTTCATTGCAAGATATGCACTCTGGTGGGTCTTCTCCTTTTAGTATATAGGAGTGGGTTAAATAAGTATGGCCGATTCGAATTCTTGCAATGACTACCTCCTCCCTACGGACGGCTCTGTAGGAAGGAGTCCATTCTCCTAGGGTTGGCTTGATGGCATGAAGTTTGTTATTCACGGCATCATTCCATGATGCCTGCCATTTCTGACGTAAACAGTCTTTGATACTACGTTTAAAATCAGTATACGGTGTATTAAAATCAGATGGTTCTAGTGATAGGGCCATTTTAGCAGCGCGGTCTGCTTTGTCATTACCTTTAATTCCAATATGGCTGGGTAACCAACAGTATACTATATTGTGGGAGGTACTCAGCTCAGTATGTTTAAGAAGAACATTAGCTAACAATGGATTCTCCAGTTTTCTATTATGTAGTGACTGAAGTACTGATAGTGAATCGGAGAAGATGATGCTATTTAAAATACGCTTGCTTTCAATATATTGCAATGCAAGGTCTATTGCTCTGATTTCGGCTGAAAAAATTGATGTACCATTTGGCAAGCGAACTTTTGTTGTGTGTTTTCCACTAACGAAGGCTGCAGCAGCCTTTTCCTCATCTTTTGATCCATCAGTATATATTCTTGTATAATTTTGAAATTGGGCGATTAGTTCATGGTAAGAGTTGTGGAAGATGTAAGGGTTTGTCTCCGATTTTTTTCCATCGTGTAATGTGAAAAGTACCTTTGGTTGTTGAAGTAGCCAGGGAGGTGTTTCGGAGACGGTCGTTTTCAGAATTTTTGAAAGATCAATTTTGGTACTGTCAAGGCATGGTAATATTCTAATGTCAAAGGTAGGTATGACGTTTGGTTTATTGTCATATAAGGGTTTATATTTGGGTTCAAAAACAGCCGAAAAAGCAGGGTTCAGAGGGTTTGAGCTTAATTTGAGAGCATACTGTGCAGAAAGCATTTCTCTACGTTGTGGTAAAGGTGGTTCGTTCGCTTCAACGAGCAGGCTTTCACACGGGGATGTCTTAAATGCTCCCAAGGCAAGTCTTATTCCCTGATGATGAATTGGGTCTAGCATCTTCAAATAGGACTTCCTAGCTGAAACATAGACAACGCAACCATAGTCTAGTTTCGAGCGAATAAATGTTCTGTATATACTGAGTAGGACTTTCCTATCAGCACCCCAGTCGGTGTGCGCTATTACTTTAAGTAAGTCTAGAGACTTCAAACATTTAGCTTTCAAATTCTTCAGGTGTGGAATAAAGGTCAGTTTTCTGTCGAAGATAATACCTAAGAATTTTGCTTCCTCAACAACTGGAATAGGTGTTCCGTCCAGCGTGAGTTTAGGTCCATCATGATGTCTTCGTAGCTGACAGAAATGCATACATACAGTTTTTGATTTCGAGAATTTGAAACCGTTAGTATTGGCCCAATTTTGAATCTTGTTGATATTTTGCTGTAATTGTCTTTCAATTGTATGCATGTGCTTGGATCAGTAACATATTAAAAAGTCGTCAACATATAGGGAGCAATCCACACCGGGAGTCAGACACTTGGTGATGCTATTAATTTTTATGTTGAAAAGCGTCACCGATAAAATACTGCCCTGGGGCACACCCATCTCTTGATCGTGCATATCAGAGAGGGTGGAGCCCACTCGTACCTTGAATTCCCTGTCTGAGAGGAAGTTTGATATGAACGAGGGCAGTCGGCCTTTTAGACCCAGATCGTGCAGGTCATTTGGTATTCCGTACTTCCACGTTGTGTCATAGGCCTTTTCCAGATCAAAGAAAACCGCTACTAAGTGTTCCTTCTTGATAAAAGCGTCGCGACTAAAGGTTTCCAGTCTAACCAGATGATCATTGGTACTACGACCATAACGAAAGCCACTTTGGAAGGAGATATTAAATTGTTGGTTTCCAAATACCATACAAGCCGAGAATTGATCATTCGTTCCATTGTTTTGCAAACGCAGCTAGTTAATGATATAGGTCTATAGTTGCTAGGATCTGCGCTATCTTTGCTTGGTTTGGGAATTGGTATTACTGTTGCTTCTTTCCAAATTTTTGGTACATTACCAGTAATCCATAAATCATTGAAGATTTCCAGAAGAACTGTTAAGGATGATTCTGGAAGGTGTTTCAAAAACTAGTAATGTATATCGTCAGGCCCAACAGATGTATCATGGGCCTTATTCAAAGATTCCATAAGCTCCGACAATGAAAACGGTTGGTTATAGCTCTCTGAGTTATTCGATGTGAATTTCAACCGTGTTTTTTCTTTATGAGCTTTCAATCTTCGGAAAGCTTCTGAATAATTAGACGATGAGAAATTTTTGGAGAAACAATCAGCAAGTACATTAGCTATTTCTTGTTTGGTATTGAAATTGTTATTATTTAGCTTCAGATGTCGGAATGAAGTGTATTTTCCCTTTCCATTTATTTTCCGGATCGTGTCCCAAACTTTCTTTATTGAGGAACGAGAGTTTAAAGTTGAAACATATTTTTTCCATGATGCTCGTTTACTTTCTTTAATTGTGCGGCGAGCTTTGGCCCGAACAATACGGTACTGAGTTAAGTTTTCGGGCGTTGGACGATTATTAAATTTTTTCAGTGCTTCTCAGCGTTGTCTAATGGCTTCTTTACATTCTTTAGTGAACCACGGTTTTTGGGTTCTTTTACAATTCGGCGAGGACTTAGGAATAGATTCTTCTGCAATCTCAATTAAGACGGATGTAAATTGTCGAATAGGATCAATATCGTTTAGGACGGTATTCCTGTTAAGTCTAGCTGTACAAAGTGTTTCAAACTTGGTCCAGTCAACTTTCTTTAAATTCCACTGTGGAATCGTGTCATCAATTGTAACGTTGGTGTTCTTAAGAGAGATTGGAAAGTGATCACTGCTGTGAAGGTCATCAGCGACCTTCCAATTATAATCCAAAAGTAGTGAGGGAGAACAAATTGTTAAGTCGATACATGTGTATGTACCAGTTCCTGGGTGCAAGTACGTCGGAGATCTGGTATTAAATAGACACAAGTCGTGTCTAGTAATAAAATCTTCGACCCTTTTGCCCCTGTCGCTTATGTAATTTGATCCCCATAAAATATTATGGGCATTAAAATCACCGAGTAAAACAAATGGTGCAGGAAGTTGTTGAACAAGCGTGTCTAATTCGTTTGGTTATAAGTTGGTGTTTGGTGGTATATAAATAGAACAAAATGTAATCACTCGATGTAGAGTGACACTCACAGCAATGGCTTGCAAATTTGTGTTTAAAGGGATGACGCTATGTGGGGCTCTATTGTTCACAGCAATAGAAACCCCTCCCGAGGCCCTGTCAACGTTCTGTAAGTAGGTGTTAAACAGGGAGTAGTTTTTAAGTGTGATGTTGTCCGTATCTTTTAAAAAGGTTTCCTGAAGGCATAGTATTGCAGGATCATACTCTTTCAAAAGCAGGAGAATATCATTGTAATTGGCTTTAAGTCCTCGATAATTCCATTGTATGATCGTGTTCTTCATTATAAGTTTAGTTTGGAGATTTTGGAGCTAGGTTAGACTTTTCGCGGAGAGAATCTATATGGTTATTTCTACGGAGGAAGTACGGGGATGATTTTTTTGTTAGGTCTGGAGCTACTTTGAGAACATGGAGCAGTATCTTCTGCATCCATGCTCTCAATGTCCACAAACCTGTTATAGAGTTTGATGGGGTCTTCTGACCCCTTTTGCTGCCTATTTCCTTGTGATCTGTTTTTGTTCTTTGGTGATTTCTGTTGTTGAGTATTATTGAATGTTGTTTGGGTAGATGCCGTGGTTCTTTGTGCTTGGTAATGGGGGTGTTAGTGCTTGATGTTGACTCGGGTGCATCTGTCTGCGTTTGAGCATCCTTCGTTGCCTTGGGATTGTTCTTCACTACAGTGGAGAAGGATGGGCCAGGAAAAGATGTTTTTGCCTGTACAAGCTTTCTGGCCTCTGGATAGGGAAAGTTGGATGTATATTTAACCCTCTGTATTTCCTTCTCCTGTTTCCAGATATCACAATCCTTGGAATTGGCGTGGTGCTCCTTTCCACAGTTGACAAAATGCGGAGTGGCTCTACACTCAGATTCCTGGTGAGTGTGATCTCCGCATCGGCCACATATTTGGCTTCTTGAGCATCGGTCTTCATGATGACCATATTTCTGACACTTATAACATCGAAGTGGATTTGGTATGTACACATCAACCTTCACTTGCAGAAAGCCAACTTTGACCACTCTGGGTACTGTTGACTTGTTGAAGGTGAGTATAATGGTGTTGGTGTCCTGCAGGTTGTTGTTACGTTTAATACGTATTCTACGGACTGCAGTGACACCTTCATTTTTCATCCCTTCAATGATATCCGTGTCGCTGACTCCAGCCAAGTCACGACAGCGAATCACGCCTTTGGACGAATTGAGTGTTATGTGGGCGAACGAGGTCACTGGAATATCGAAAAATGTTGTCATTTTCTTGAGGTTTTCTGCTTGACCTCGTCGCTCACACTCGACAAGTAGGCAGCCCGATTTTAACTTTTTAACACCTTTTGGTGTTCCAGTCAGTCCCATAATTGTTTTCTCGATCACAAACGGAGAGAGTACATTAAGCGGTTTTGTGGCATCTTTGGACTGTATAACCATGAAGCGTGGAAATGAATCCACACCACATGGTTCGTCATCTGAGTCAGATCCAGTTTTGGTACGCTTGAATTGATTTTTTTGGAAATATCCATGTTGGTGGATTTAAAATTCAGCACCCGTGCTCCCCGCCCACAAAGGAGCCCAACAAGGGGACACTTTTCAAGTGTCAGGGATACACAGATGTTATACTCAGTAGGTAAATTCACCTCCTGATTCATCCCATAAGACATACTCGGTCGGTAAAATTACCTCCCAATTGACCCGTTGAGCCACCGCCTTCTAGGAAGTCTTCGAAGACTTGGAAAAGGGAAAGTTAAAGGGATAGAATGTAGGGGCAACGGTGGTATTAAGAGAGATACAACGAGAAAGATAAAGAAAGTGAGCGAGTAAATAAAGACCTCCTAGGGCTCGGCGTGACCAGCCGATTTGTCGAGACCGGGCCCATCCCGACCACCCGTGTAGAAGAAGTAGAGGCCAAAGTAGTGTATTGCATCGGAAAGCCTCTGCTCAGCTAAAAGGATCCTTTCCTCCTCCGACACGGGTCGCAACCCACGGCAAACAGGTTGCCTCTACTTAGTCGCCTCTTACGACACGTAGCGAGGCACGGCGGGCCAATTCTACAACCCCGGACCCGCAGGGGGTAAACCATAATTTGAGTACCGAGGCAAATATCTAGACGAGAAACGTATGAAAGCTGATAAAGTTGTTCCAAGGGATATGGATCCTATTGAAAGACAAACTGAATTAAGTCGATTGGTTGATAATTATGAAGAACTTGATAGAAGGTTAGCTGAAAAAATAGGAACTGGAGTTAGAATATTTTCATCAGTTACTGAAATGATAGGCAGATTAATGCTACTGATATCATCAAAAGAAGCTGGAAATGTTGGTACTGAAATTGACAATGAAATTATTGACATACTTGATAATTTGAGATCAGAAAATTTATTAACATCTGACGAATACGAAAGTTTACACCTTGATTTGATATAAATCAAGGCGATTTGATATCAAATCAAGGCGACTTAATCGCGGCGACTTAATTTTATAAAAATATAATAATAAATGTCAGCAACATTATTACTAGATTCTAGCCAATCTGATAAAGATTGCGCAAATTTTCCAGTGATGGCGCTCCAAAAAGATATCTTTTTAATGTTGTAGATGTTTTTAGCAAATACGCGTTTTGCATACCTGTTTCAGATAAAACAGGGAAATCGATGACTGATGCGCTAAAAGAAATTATTGTTAACAAAGAAAGAAAACCAAACAGAATCTGGACTGATCATGGAGCGGAGTTTTTTAATAAAAAGTTCGAGCAGTTTTTAGAGCAAAATAACATTAAAAAATATGTTACAGGAAATGAGGGGAAAAGCGTCATCGTCGAGCGATTTAATCTCACGCTCAACGAAAACATTCATAAGTATTTGACAGCTTAACATACGAATAAATATATTGACAATTTACAGAAAATTGTTGACGAATATAATAACACAAAACACCGAACGATTAAAATGTCGCCAAACGACGCGATTGCAAATCCAATATTAGCAAACGAAAACATGTACCGGAGTCACAAATTTAACGTTGGCCATAAAGTTAGAATTTCTTTGACCAAAAAAAATTTGAAAAAGGTTATACTCATAACTGGAGCGAAGAAGTATTTGTTGTTGATAAAGTACTTTTAAAAATACCAGTTACATACTCGTTCAAAGATTTATTAGGTGAGCCTATAACGGGCAGTTTTTTATGAGCAAGAACTTCAGAAAACAGAACAAGATGTATTTGTTATTGAAAAAGTAATTAAAAAGCGCGGCAACAAAAGTTTAGTCAAATGGCGTGGATATAGCGATAATTTTAATAGTTGGGTACCAACTGAGTCGATTTCATCGACCGCGATATCATCGACAGAATAATATTATTATAAATTTCCGCATATTTTATTAGTACTGACTTACATTTTACTTGTTTGCATAAAGAAATTAAATGTAATTTTCTCGCATCATCAACTGGCATCAAATTAAATATTTAAACACAAATAAAATCGTATTTTATATTTCTTTGTTATCCAGGTATTTTTACGTTTAAAAAAGGCTTTATAAGCTGCCAAAATATTTGATGCTCGGCAACAGTAAAATTAAATTTTAATATTTTTTAGCAATATGGTACTTAACATCATATCGCCCAGTTGTTGGTCTGCTTAAATTTTTTTTTACTAACAACAACATCATCTTCTTCATTGTCAAAGTTATACAAAATATCATTTTCAGTATAATCAGTAAATCTATCGTTAGTAATATGTTCTAATGTAACATTTGAAACTGAAACAAAATCTCCCGAATATAGCTCAGCCAGTCTCTCAGTTAAGTTCATTATTATAATAATCTTTTATCTAATTAATAAATAATAAGATGTTCGGAGAAATAAAATATCATCAGCAAGTTAATATACTAAATAACAAAGAACTAGCTGAGCCAGTTCGAGCTTGTTTGTTGGGACATAATTTTTATTTTGTTGATGCTATGATAACATTAGGTGATTCTGACAAATTTTTATTAACAGCAGCGGACAAAATGAAACTTGATACGAATAAAATGATCACATTACGATTTAATCGTGATGATGTCATGGAATTTAGTCATAATTGTCTTTCTCGGAATGATATAGAAAATATTATTAATTATCGTATCTAAAGATAAATCTATCAAATGTCAACATTGACGTTGCTGATTTAGTTACATTATCAGCTACTCTTTTTACTACACGTGTATCAATTTTAAGGTGATTTGCAGCAGCTGTTATTGATTTAAATTTCATTTCTTCTCCAGTTTCAATATTTATTGAAATTATTTGTTTGGTTGGATTTTTAAAATTATTGCCGTCAGAACAAGCTCCACGTCTTGTGTTTTCTTTTGGTATAACCACATCTAAATTTTCCAAACGATTATCGGTTTTAATTTTATTAATATGGTCGATAACTAAATTATTTGGAATACCGCCATTTAAAATTTCAAACACAAACCTATGCGACCTATAACAAATTTGGTTAGTTTTTATACCACCTATCATTACTTGTAAATATCCATCTTTATCCAAACTTCCAACAATTTTTTTAGTTTTTTTTTTTTTTTATGTCGAATAATTCCCATATCATTTGCTTCATATAGATCAAATCTTGGATGAGGTTGAAATTCATTTTGTAATCCTAAATTTTC